>JAVVLW010004057.1:0-65000 GCA_034401795.1 Chaetoderma sp. LZ-2023a | reverse complement strand
ATTCAGACTACCCACGAGATTGCGAGGGCTCACATTGTTAGGGGAATAGCCACCTCGACCACCCTATTCAATGGTGTCCCATTAGAGGACATCATGGCCATTGCACAATGGCACTGGGAGTCCTCTTTCACAGATTACTATATGAGGGACATGTCAGACTCCGCCAATCCACTCGGTTTAGCTGTTTTGAAACGTTGGTCTAGTGGCCACACTGCTCGTCTCCTTTTGAAAAGCAAAAGTAGTAAGAACAGACATGGTCAACTGAGAGGAATTCAACGGTATGTGACACGTTTGGTGGCGCCTTGTCTGGAATCTATAATTCGAGGTAATTCAAGTTTAACATTTTTCTGTATAATGTTTATATATCATGATCATTCATCTTATATATTCACGCTCATTCCCAGGCTCATATGTGTCAAGAGCTGTTAACCCTCTTCACACATTTGTGTTTCAGGCGAGATGCACATGTTCGTGTGTTTTCTCCTTTTTTAGGAGAAAGGGGGAGGTAGCAGTGATGCGAATGTGACTCGGTCCCAAACTTGTCGGTCCTTCTATGTCGCCGTGTGACAAGTTTAAGTCTAAGTTCTTTCTCTAGGGACAAAAGAGGCTTTGTATAGCTTGCCCCTTCCCACCTGGTTACTGACTAAATCTGGTGTTATCAATAAGTAATGTAATGGTAAGTATTGATCGAAGGAGAATGTAGGAAATTTCAATTTCCCTTTCTCCGAGATCTAACAATACTTACCATTACATTATGGACCCTGTCTCCCAGTCCCACGGAGGCAAGCCATGAGTTGTCTCTTGTTTGCTAGCTATGCAAACAATATGTGCGTCTCTGGCAGGCAGGTACCCAGTTGTTGGGAGCCGGACACACGGTTCCAGGAGCCGGTAGAGATTTCTAAATCCAGATTCCTAGAGCACAGCTTCAGTTGAGCTGTATTATCAATAATTAATGTAAAGGTAAGTATTGTTAGTTCTTGGAGAAAGGGAAATTGAAATTTCCTACATTCCACGTGTTTTTGTTGGAAACTCAAAAAAGTTGCAAAATTCTTTTAAATTAGGAAGTGATAGAGCTAGGTTTGTGCAAAGATGGAATTTTTCCCTGTGACGAGTGATGCGGTTGATGATGGCCTTGTCTCAGATGTATAGTGTCACCTATTTTCGGGATTGTGTAAATCTTGGTTTCAAGTCATATTCAATATCAAATATGACTTGTATGCTACTTAGTATGAAGTAATGTGTTTCCATGGACATTCGTAAGGGTAAAGTCCAATTATTTAGCCACTACGGAGGCAGCCTTGGTCCCGCATGGTTTTCAAGATATTGGGGAATGTATATTATTGTGGATGGACAGATTGCAGGTTACTTGTTTCTGTTGTTGTTGACGCCTTGGTAGTGTAAATTTTTGTAAAAGTTATCACTAAAATCATTATTCCAACTAAAACAATTGTGAAATACCACATTGTTATGTAACTATATTTTTGCATTATTAGTGGTATATAATGAAATACTGATGAATAATACCCGCTGACGAAATAGCAGTGTTTGCTGCGTGATATCAGCCAAAGTAGACACTTAGATATTCTGCAGCATTCACACGGTCGGGGACATTCTGTTCACAACTGAAATAAATATGACAGAAAATCATCAAATTGGCTTTATACTGCTTTTATTGTTTTGCATTCACTTCATAAAAACTTCATAAATATAAGTTTAAATAATCATGTCACAATGTTGTTAATATTGGAAAAGAAGATGATATCACAATATTGTCGATGTTATCGGGAAATCGCCCAGCCCTAATGTTGAGATTTATTTCAAAAGTGAACATTTTTCAAAGCATACATTTTTCACATTACAGATTACACATTCTACAAGCTACTGTATTTTTACGATTTCAAACTTCTACCCCTCCTTGACCCACATTATACTTGGCCTGTTCTGCCTTAGGCTTAGCCACTCAGCCAGAGTTGCCCTTATGCGTCCTTTTGTGCGTATATATGCATAAAAATGGCAGAGGGATGCATAAAAATTAACCCTCTGCATCCCCGAGGATGCACAAGGGACGCAGTGAAAAAGCGTAACAGAGACTGGTAACTTTGCATGTGCTTAATTATCGATTATATTATCATGTGTGTATATTTATTTTTAAAAATATACCTAATGTATTGTATGGTCAATAAAAACGAACTTACTGTGTTGTTTAAGACTATGATTTGTTGTGGTTTTCTTGCACAACTCAAAGTTGTTAATGCCCATAAAGCAGATTCAACCACCACATTTAATTGTAAACACAATCCCCAAATCATCCTTAGTACCTACAGGCTAAGTGGCCTATCAAGGTAGTATATGATAAGTATAAGTATAAGTATTCCATTTGATCTAATTTTTTAAATATAAATAATGAGTTTACAAGCCCGATGTTAGTCGCCTTGTTTGGCCTACAAATTGCAAAAATACCCCGCCATGTTTCTGTCTGTTGTGCTAAACGTCAGTGTGACGTGTCAGTATTTGATTGGATAACAGCGGAATCTCCCTCTAGAGGAATTCACGCTTGAGAAATCCAATACAACTGATCAAGCGTATACAAACGTGTCTGGGTGTCTTAACCCTTTCACAGCTCAGAACATTGGACAGATCACAACGTTGTTATCACTAATCTGCTGAATATTTTGAAATTAATTTGTGCATGCATACTTGCCTAAAGCAGCAACGACTTACAGGCAAAATATTTTTTCCATTTACTTATCAAAATATCTAAATGGATGAAGGAATATATGGAAGATATTGTGATATCTTTTACATTTGAATGGTCATTTGACGGATTAGCGGCGGTGTCTTTGTATTGATGTTTGAATGACGGTATCAATACGCGCTATACGCCGTTTTTTATTTAGCAATAGCGGCTGATTGAGTGACTGATGGATTAGTGTTTATAATGTTTAACAACACTCGATCGTTAGGTGTTCCCAATTTCTCAACTAAAAAGCTCAGCGATGTTCAACGATATCGTTGATCTACAGGTAGGCATACGTTAAAATATTGATTTTTTCCAAACGACGTATAGCTCAAAGCTCCCCGATACAAGCGTCCTTATTGGATACACGCTAATGCGTTATCTATACCTCAACCAATCAGCAATCACATTACATAGTTACTCCCTATGAATTAGACATATCCGGTTATTGGCTGATATATTTTCACTAATTACGCAGTTTAATCTGATTTATACAGATTATTTTTGATAAATTATTGTTTTGTCTGATCTTAACCTATGTATTCCACTATATTTAGTCATTCCAGTTACATTATAAAAAATACGCGCGCATTATATCGAAGTAGGTCAAGTCGTCCTTGAGCAAACTCGCCCCAGATACTCGTAATTTTTCAATTCGTCCAAAGTCAAGTTAGGGTTTAATAGAAAAACGAATGCAGTGGTCTTTGCTAATTACTAATGTAGTGGTCCTTGGAAATATTAATCATACAAGGTCGTCAATGTAGGTTGGTTGGTTTATCAGACAACAAACAAGTACAGTGCTTTAAGTTATTCTTTATTGATATGCAGTTCAAATGTTATTAGTTAAATATACAAGGGCCATTTCAATAGATCAATTTTTGCCACCATTGTAGATCACAGAATACATATTTTAGAAAATTTACCACTGGAATGACTGGCACTGTTTTCAACATGCTTAATAAAGTGCTTTATAATTAGATCAATGTGTTGTGTTTATTTTAAGAAAAAAACATGGGACCCCCATTTGTCAGATGAGGACCGCATGGGACCCCCAGATTTTACAGTGGTACCCCCAAATATGAGAGTGTGGGGTCCGTGGGACCCCCAAAAATCAGATGCTGTGGGCAACACTGCACTCAGCCCTACTCCACTCCTGTACATGACACACTACTGTATCCAACTTGATCCCGATATACCATTCCCCTGACAAACACATAGTCTTGCCATGCCATACCTGGCAAACAAAAGGAGTTGACATACGGGCAACATTCTTTCTCATTTATCTGTAATATTAAGTAGCAATATAGTTTAACTGTATTTATCATTTAGTGTTGAATGGTGGTTTATACAGTGCAGCTCAGAAATAACTTACGTATTTGCAAAGAAAAATAAAGTGTACTGTTGAACAGTTTAAACATAATTGGTTTGTAAGATATTGCTGCCTACGGCAGCAATCTCTTTCAATCCAATTATGTTTAAAATATTCAGCAGAACATTTATTTCTAACTGACATGTTTTTATTTTTGAAACAAGTTAGTTTATTTCTGATATGTACTGTAGCTGTGCACAAAGTACTCTATGCTGTATTTTCATGGTGCGTTTGTACAGGAGTGATCCGAAGCTGCTGCTGTCATCCGCTAATGATGGATACATCATAGCATGGTCATCAGGTGGAACTGTAGCAGACAAAATACACGTATGCACAGTGTAACTCATATTATATAAGACAATCTTTAAATAATAGTGTGGTTGTCGTCTCCCGGTCAACCCTCAAACAACAACAACATTCAGCAAATCATTTACATTTATATTTTGGGATTGATTAATCCTATTGGAACTAAACCTGAATACATGGTTACCTATAATGCTAGGAAGCAGCATGATAATATTGAGGTCACAAGGTTAAAGGGCAAGGTCACTGTGACAAACAGGAAATAGGTGAGACATTTAATTCCGCGGAATTCTTGTTTACTCTCTATAGAATGAGAACTTATTCAGACAAATGTACCTATGCTGCTACAATACACAAAGATGTTTAGTTCCTCTCGTGTCAACCATGCCACAAAGATGTTTAGCTCCTCTGGTGTCAACCATGCCACAAAGATGTTTAGCTCCTCTGGTGTCAACCATGCCACAAAGATGTTTAGCTCCTCTGGTGTCAACCATGCCACAAAGATGTTTAGCTCCTCTGGTGTCAACCATGCCACAAAGATGTTTAGCTCCTCTGGTGTCAACCATGCCACAAAGATGTTTAGCTCCTCTGGTGTCAACCATGCCACAAAGATGTTTAGCTCCTCTGGTGTCAACCATGCCACAAAGATGTTTAGCTCCTCTGGTGTCAACCATGCTACAAAGATGTTTAGCTCCTCTGGTGCCACAAAGCAGTAAAAATGATACAGTTGTCAATTAACCCTTTAATGGTCAAGACTTGTTTGGAATGAACAAAAATAGCTTTCTGTTGTCCTCCCAATGTACATTTCTTGTAACCACGGCAGAGGTAATTTTGGGATTTTGGCGACATTAACCATTAAATGTTAATGGTCAGGAAAATCCTAATTGTGTGCATAGTCAGTGCGTATTTGAAGGCCAAGAGAAGACTAATTTTGAAAATTATCCCTCATTTGTCGAGCCATTCACTCTTTTTTTTTTAAATAGTCCGCTCTTGGCCTGCAAATAGAAATTTTTCAAGGCCAATGCACAGGCCGTTTTTGGCCGGCCTGTCCATTATACGGTTACGGTTAAATACTCATTTTATTATCAATCTGTACACGAAACAGCGGATAGCGAGATACAGAGAAACAAATGGCATACATGGGAAATAAGACCCACAACTGGCGATAGCGCCTAGCATCATAGCGCAGAAACACTACCACCAGACCAATGCCGCAAGTCCAATGCCACAAGACTTGCATCTGCGATCTGGTGGAAGCACTTGTGGGCTATGATTCTAGGCACTTCTGCCAGTTGCGGGCTCTATTCCCCATCAATGCTAATATATCGTAAATGGCATATAGTGTGCGATCTGATAATTAGGTAGAAGGTTAGATTTTGAAAATTTCAAGAAGCCTAGATATGCAGAACCATGCCTCTACTCGTACAAGTAATCTGTGTTTGCTTCAGATTGGAATGCCAGTTTATCGGATGGCTATCAACCCACGTCGACACCAGCTAATATGTGCAGTCAGTGCTGGTATCCGGGTCTACAAGCTTGATGAAGGTTAGACAGCTATTAGTCATTCTCAGCAGAATATGATGTGTATTGATGAGTTTAAGTTCACGTGATGAAGACAGACTCATAGAGCCTACTTACAGTTTTGAATTCAACCCTCTGTTTTCCAAACCAAATACTATTTCATCTTCTCAAAAGCTAGCAGCAATATTAATCTAACTTCAACATCCTAAAAACTGTCTGCCTCCATTTTAATGTCATAATGTACATTTGAATTTTCCTGAACCCACAAATTTGCGAACTGAATTGTCTGAGTTTGTGGTTTGCCAAGCATCAAGCTCTCATCGGTCAGTCATTCACTTGTTATCATTTATCAGGCTGATAAATAAGGTGAACTGATGATTTTGAATGTTATTGCATGCTTAAGCCTTTGACAATGGATTAACCCAGTTTCTCAGTCAATCATATGATGTCATAATCAACTACATCACATTTAGGTTGACGTCATAATCAATTACATCATGAATGACACGATTTAGTCCATCTTAAACGCTTAATAGTCCATCAAGATGTACGAATTGTATGTATTTACTATTTAATAAACATGTTCTTGAATATTTTGAAATTAATTTGACTGGGCACTGTTGCTGCCACCGGCAACATCACAGGGAGTTCAGGGCTGGATTGATTCCAACATGGACAAAGCTGGTTGGGGCAAAGCTAAAACTGGATTCCTGATTCCCCCCTTTGAAATTACATTATCTCAATTACAGAATGACCATACATGTATACTATTGAATATTTTATAACTTATTTGGCTGTAGCCTGTTCATGCCTTAAGCCAGATTGTGATGGTGGTATATCAGAGTTGTATGACATGGTTAATAATTATTCTTGATATACTGTATTATTTCTAAATCTGTGTTTTCTAGAGAAAGAGAGAGGTCATGTGATAGATACTCGTGTTCTGTACATTGCACGAGAGCACACAGATATCGTCAGATGCTTGGTGTGTCATGAGTCACGCATATACTCTGCTGGGTAAGTCATTATTTTCATGGTTAAGCCAGCTAACAATGGCTTCTGCAGTGGTCTCAAGAAATATCCATTTGCAGACCATTTAAAAACTATTTTTGAAAATTTACCATTTGAATGACTGGCTCAGTGTCTGAGCCAGTCATTCCAGTGGTAAATTCTCAAAAAATCATTGCACTTTTGGTCTACGAATGGACATTCATTAAGTAAAAATTGGTTTTTTCTCGACCAATCTTGTCCATTAATTGATTAAACATTTGCAAGATTATGCATGATTGTGAACGCTCAGGGCTAATCATGTGATGTCAGGTTGACATTTGCATTTGGGTTCTTACCATAAAATGCTCATTAGTAACCGCGGCTTATAATAGGGCAAGGTTTGTAAATTATTTAAATCCACTGAGAAAAAAAAATTTCCGTTGATAGTTGTATCATACAAGGAAGTGACGTAATTTGGATGATATTTCCGTGAAGCTATTGCAAAATTTTGTTTCAAATCTCATTTTATTTAACGTTATAAGTTAATTAAATCACAATTATTTTTTTTAAACACACAAACTGCTGAAATTTGGATGCGACTTCTATTAGATACATTTGCTGTTTTAAAACTGCTAAGAAATTAGGATGGCTCAACCTCTAAAATTGGCATGCGACTTATATTAAGGATGCAGTTATTATTGGGCAATATATGGTAGTTTTCATTGATCGTGATCAGGAGCTGTGAAAGTTTTACTGTGATATGAATAAGGAGTCCTACCTTCTCATCCAAGATGAAAGATAAATCAATAAAATATGAAATTAATATATTTATGGTGAAACTTGTAAATATAATAGGATGGTGTTCAATTAAAATAATGATGTTTTCTAGTGTGCATGCGTGCGTTAGTAGGTATATCCCGGAAACTATTAATCTTATGTTGCTCAAATTTTAGCACAATAAAAGATGTTACCATACACTAGCCCCCTCCCCCCCCCCCCACCACCACCTCCCCAACTTTGCTCTTGTTCTCAAAAAGAAAATCTGAAAAATCCAAAATGTTATGAAAATGGGACAAAATTGGAAGAGTGAGAGTCGTTTTGTCTTTGCACTGATGTTAGTTGATCATATACTATATTGTAATATAAAATACCTCAGTTAGTCACTGTAGACAGTTAATCTGTTAATGCAAGGGATGTGCTATAGGATACATATTTTGGAGCATTAAAGATTGTCGTTCTTTAGGAGAGGTGATAATAACCACTCATGTTAAAGAAAAAGGCCAGGAAACCACCATCTTAAAGGAAAATATCAAATGCTGTTCTGCAGTTAAAGGAAAGGACCAGGAAACCACCATCTTAAAGGAAAGGACCAAGAAACCACCATCTTAAAGGAAAGGACCAGGAAACCACCATCTTAAAGGAATGGACCAAGAAACCACCATCTTAAAGGAAAGGACCAGGAAACGACCATTTTAAAGGAAAGGACCAGGAAACCACCATCTTAAAAGAAAGGACCAGGAAACACCATCTTAAAGGACAGGACCAGGAAACTACCATCTTAAAGGAAAGGACCAGGAAACCACCATCTTAAAAGAAAGGACCAGGAAACTACCATCTTAAAGGAAAGGACCAGGAAACCACCATCTTAAAGGAAAGGACCAGGAAACTACCATCTTAAAGGAAAGGACCAAGAAACCACCATCTTAAAAGAAAGGACCAAGAAACCACCATCTTAAAGGAAAGGACCAGGAAACTACCATCTTAAAGGAAAGAACCAAGAAACCATCATCTTAAAAGAAAGGACCAGGAAACCATCGTCTTAAAGTAAAGGACCAGGAAACTACCATCTTAAAGGAAAGAACCAAGAAACCACCATCTTAAAGGAAAGGACCAGGAAACTACCATCTTAAAGGAAAGAACCAAGAAACTACCATCTTAAAGGAAAGGACCAGGAAACTACCATCTTAAAGGAAAGAACCAAGAAACCATCGTCTTAAAGTAAAGGACCAGGAAACTACCATCTTAAAGGAAAGAACCAAGAAACCATCATCTTAAAAGAAAGGACCAGGAAACTACCATCTTAAAGGAAAGGACCAAGAAACCACCATCTTAAAGGAAAGGACCAGGAAACCACCATCTTAAAGGAAAGGACCAGGAAACCATCATCTTAAAGGAAAGAACCAGGAAACCACCATCTTAAAGGAAAGGACCAAGAAACCACCATCTTAAAGGAAAGGACCAGGAAACTACCATCTTAAAGGAAAGAACCAAGAAACCATCATCTTAAAAGAAAGGACCAGGAAACCATCGTCTTAAAGTAAAGGACCAGGAAACTACCATCTTAAAGGAAAGAACCAAGAAACCACCATCTTAAAGGAAAGGACCAGGAAACTACCATCTTAAAGGAAAGAACCAAGAAACTACCATCTTAAAGGAAAGGACCAGGAAACTACCATCTTAAAGGAAAGAACCAAGAAACCATCGTCTTAAAGTAAAGGACCAGGAAACTACCATCTTAAAGGAAAGAACCAAGAAACCACCATCTTAAAGGAAAGGACCAGGAAACCACCATCTTAAAAGAAAGGTCCAAGAAACCACCATCTTAAAGGAAAGGACCAGGAAACTACCATCTTAAAGGAAAGGACCAGGAAACCACCATCTTAAAAGAAAGGACCAAGAAACCACCATCTTAAAGGAAAGGACCAGGAAACTACCATCTTAAAGGAAAGAACTAAGAAACCATCATCTTAAAAGAAAGGACCAGGAAACTACCATCTTAAAGGAAAGGATCAAGAAACCACCATCTTAAAGGAAAGGACCAGGAAACTACCATCTTAAAGGAAAGAACCAAGAAACCTCCATCTTAAAAGAAAGGACCAGGAAACTACCATCTTAAAGGAAAGGACCAAGAAACCACCATCTTAAAGGAAAGGACCAGGAAACCACCATCTTAAAGGAAAGGACCAGGAAACTACCATCTTAAAGGAAAGAACCAAGAAAGCATCGTCTTAAAGTAAAGGACCAGGAAACTACCATCTTAAAGGAAAGGACCAAGAAACCACCATCTTAAAGGAAAGGACCAGGAAACCACCATATTAAAGGACAGGACCAGGAAACCACCATCTAAAGGACAGGACCAGGGAACTATCAAATGCTGTTGAATGATAACTTCATATAGTAATAAAACTATAGCCACCGGTAACAAAGAGAAATTGAATAATTTGAAAAGGACAGATGTATGATTACTGTATTCTGCGGCTGTAGTACGGCTGCAATCAGTCCTTCTTCGCTTTTGCCCATTGCGTCTTGTGCTCAGCCGAAATCCTTAGCTTCCTCAGGTCCATTCTTGACTTGAGTGTACCGAGTCCTGCTTTCTTGAAGTCACCCCATAGCACGCTTAGCAGATTTATGCAATGACGTCCTCTCCTGGCTTTGTATTTGCTGGCTCCGAGTAGGGCGAATTCCAAGGCTCTCTGTGCTGGTGTCTCTTCTGGCATCCTTAGCACATGGCCAAACATTGACCATCTTTGCTGGGCGACTTTTACAGACAGCGGCGACATATTACACATCTTGTATAGTGCATCATTGGAAAAGGGCAGATAAATACCATTTATGCCACTCTAATGGGCGTAAGTACCAACTTTGTTGGGAAACCAAGTCAGCAACGATTGCGGGCTGACATCCGCTTACAGAGGCAACTCTGACTATGTCTAACCTTCGGTTGTCCTCGGACAACACAATCTTCCCAGGAGCTTACCATAGCTACGTGGAATGTACGTGGTCTGACTGCAACATCAAAGATTGATATCGCATGCATTCAAGCGACTAAAGTAGCTAAACACTCAGAGCAGCAACTTCAGACAGGCCATAAGCTAGTACTCATGGAGCAAAAACAGGTCACTTACCGTGGATATGGGGGGATTCGTAATCGGACCAAGGGTATTGGACAATGTCATTAGTTTTGGATACGTCCGTGGTCACGTTGCATTTATCGACCTGGCTATACCAACGCGAAAGCGCACCACCACTAAGTGTCGCATAGTCAATGCATATGGTGAAAGGGCCAAAGAGAATCCAGCTACGTATATTAGATTCCTTCTATGCAGAACTGGGATTCACCATTACTATCACAGCTAGATGGCAACTGTTCATGTGTGGCGATTTCAACTCCAAGCTGGGAAAACTCGGCATTGCGGACAAAAGTTCAGGACTTGCCATGCATGGGATCATATGGAGAGGGCACACGCAACAGCAATGGAGATGCACTGGTGGCATTCCTTAGTTACAATGGCCAATTTGGTACAAAAGCTGTCTTCAACCAAATAGATTTCATACTATGCAAGACAGCAGCAATACCCCTACTTCGGGATGCTCGTTCCTATGGAGGTACAGACCTCAATTCTGACCATTAGCCAGTCATTACACGCCTCCATATGAACCAGCTCTACCTAATGTATAAATGCCATACCAGGCAAGAGGGTAGAGTCACCTACAACTTACCCATGCTCATCAGCGACACTGACACTCAAATGTCATACAAAAAGGCCCTCGGGGACCAGATAGCTAATATCGACATCAGCTCCTATCCAAACAAAGCCCTAACCAAAATACTGATATCTATGGAATCATCAGCTACTAGCACCATAGGTGTTCTAAAAAACAACAGAACTAGGTATACTGACGACCCTCTCATAGTAAACTGTCATCAGACCAGAAAGCGTTACGTCTGCGCATCTATCAAAGTGGCCAAAGTGAAGATTGCACCAAACTATGCCAGGAATGCAATAACATTCTGCGCCACATTAGCGAATACTTAAAAGATCTTGCTATCCAGCAAGTAGACGCCCTAGCAGATGAAATCACTGCCACGGATGACTGCCACAAAATGTCTCGGGCAGCCCGAGCCCTGAGAGTTGCTGACTACACATCACCACTAACTCTATACAACTCTGAAGGACACTTTATCGAGACTGACCAGGGCAAAGCCGAGGCAATTCGAGAATGGTTCAAGGAACAGTTCACTCACATTGATAATGAGCCCTTGCACCCATTCTCCGGAGACCCCAGGCCATTACTAACACCAATTAATACAGCAGATGTTGAGAAGGCACTTAAAGCCGTGAAAAATGCAAGTGGCATTATTCAAAACCGATCACGCACATAATCAATTCAGCTTTTATGCACCACCTTCCCATCGACGCTGTAGGCCAAGGCATCCTTATCGCGCTACCCAAGCCCAAGAAGCCACCTGGCCCCCAGCCAATCTGCAGCCCATTGTGCTCCTTAACAGCATATGGAAAATGCTATCCAATGTTACTCTATGTTGCATCCGAGAGAAGATCGACAACTTCACCGGATCATGTCAAAGTGGCTTCAAACGTGGATGCAGCTGCGCAGACATTGTATGGGATCAATGCATGCTTGTGTTGGTAGCCATGTCCAAACACTGGGATTTCCACAAAATGGACATGGACATGTCACAAGCCGTCGACACAATTAAATGCTCAAAGATCCTAGATGTGCTACGCCAGGCCAGTTGCAATGAAGATGAGCTACAACTTGTGAGACTACTGCTTGCAGACACCAAGCTGAGAGTACGAGTCAAGTCAGTGAAGTCTGTAGAGTTTGAGACTTCAATCGGCTCCCCACAGGGAGATGGTCTATCCCCTGTGCTCTTCACCTGTTACCTGGCTGCTGCATTGAAATCCAAGCAGGAAATCTCCACAAGACCAAACCCCCCGGTGTCAATACTGGGCATGTCGCTGGAGATGGAATATGCCGACAATGTGGACTTCATAGATGAGGAAAAGAAATCCCTTGATTCCAAATAGCTGCAAGCAAACTAAAAATTGAGAATCGCTTTATGAATGAATCCAAAACAGAGTTCACCCACATATAACTATCTACAAAGCATGAAACTAAAGAAAATGACGATCCACTCCGTGGCGGCGAACCATGGAGGAAAAGTAAAATCCTGGGCTCACTGCTTTGCAGTACTACTGACATTGCCGCACACTGCATCATGGGGAACATAGCTTTCCAGTCCTTCTGGAAGCTATGGATTCGTAGATCAAAGATGCCTTTGGTAAAAAGACTAAGTTTATACAATGCAACCTGGGTATCCTTGATGATGTATAACTGTAATAGCTGGGCAGCTCCAAAGGCAGTTCTAGACAAACTTGACGCCTGCCACCACAAACACCTACACACCATCACTGGACACCGATAGCCAGAGAGCATAATTTCCAACGATACACTATACAAGATGTGTAATACGCCGCCGCTGGCTGTAAAACTCACCCTGCAAAGATGGTCCATGTTTGGCCATGTGCTAAGGATGCCAGAAGACACACCAGCACAGAGAACCTTGGATTTCGCCATACTCGGAACCAGCAAATACAGAGACAGGAGAGGACGTCATTGCATAAATCTGCTAAGCATGTTACGATGTGACCTCAAGAAAGTAGGATTAGGTACACTCAAGTCAAGAATGGACCTGAGGAAGCTAAGGATTTTGGCTGAGGACAAGACACAGTGGGCAAAAGCGAAGAAGGACTGATTCCAGCTGTAGGATGTTTCTACTACTACAGCCGCAGAATACAGTAATCGTACATGCAATGGGCATAGCAATGAGATGCTGCTGTGCCTTTGCACTCTGGTGTATGCAGCTGAATAAATAATATCCTCTACAGCAGATCATATAATCTCAGTTATATTTGCACTAAGTTAATTTGCCACTAGACTACTTACATCCTACTACTCACGCAGTCGACACACAATGGAGCGCGAAGGGCCAGCCGCGTCACTAATTGGTTGCAGATTAAGTAAAACGGCTACCACAATTAGTCACTAAATATTTTTTGTCAAATTATTCTGATTCAATTCCAGTTTTTAACAGGCTGTAATATTTTTAGTATTATATGAAGTTACCAGTCAACATCGTTGATAGTTCCCTTTTACCTTCCTGTGGTTCCACAAGCAGGTGGTCTCTTGCACATGTCTGACTATATAGAATATAGGAATCTGTTATGCCACTCAAGTATCTGATGTCATAATCAATTACATGATGGTGACATGTTAGCTCCATCATGAAAATGTAAATCTGTCACAAAGTGAATTTTTTAGTGAATTTCCCATTTAATAAACATTCTATTGAACGTTTTGAAAATAATTTGACTGTTATAGATTTGACATGGGCAGAACCCCCCCCCCCCCCTCCCCCACCCCCAGTCAAATTAGTTTCAATATATCCCCCATCTTACCTATATGGTTAACTTGATATTTTGATTCTGGGAATTCATGTTTCAAGGGTTTAAATTAATTTCAAGCCATGTATAATGTGGGTGTAGCTTAGCTAGAATGTGCGGGACATAGCTAGAAATCCCTCAATTTATGTCTTTTAGCTTTGATTAATTTTTTATTAATATCTCTCAATAGGTATGACCAGCGCCTGGTGATCTATGATTCATCATACACAGGGGATAACAGCCTAGAGCCTATTGTTATGTAAGCACTAGATCATCAATGCAGAAATTAAACATTTTACTTTAACCCGTCTGACTGCTGAGTTTTTGTCGACGACCTCCACCCAGTGTTATATATCTGGACCGGCTAAATATTTTGAAAATGATTTGGCTGAAAGTTGTTGGTGGCTAAGCCACCAACAACTTTTAGTCAAATTGTTTTCAAAATATTCAGCAAGTCCAGAGTTTTTGATTATTGAAATTATTGTCTGGTGGCTTGCAGCAGCGAGACAGTTAAATTCTCAATTTTAGGCACCAATCTTGACCATTGCAGGGTTAAACTCAACTGTCAAAAACACAGCATTCTGGCGCTTCTGATGGAGGTGGTTATCCAACAAATCACTGATAGTTCACATTCATAGTTTACAGTACAGCTCATAAATAAGTTAATGTGTTTCCAAAACAATAACAAAAACATTTAATAAATGTTCTGTTGAATATTTTGAACATAATTGTATTGGAAGATTTTGCTGCCTTAGGCAGTGATGGTCTTTCAATCCAATTATGTTCAGCATATATAACATTGCGTTTTCTATTGGAAGCATGTTAAGTTAATACTGAGCTGTAAAGTACCTCGCCTCTCATATGATACCCTCAGTGGTCATTGTGGGAATAATGTTGCTCTGTCTGACAGTCACGGTTTTCAGCAACGTTGCTTTTAAGCTATAAATTGGTCCGCCTATCTTCTACTGGCAATCAACCTTTTGACATTTGTGTTGGTAAAATCTTTTTTGTAATCCAAATAATACCTGTGCTTTATTAATCTGTTATTAAATAAAAAATACAGTCACTCTTAGCCCTTTAATCGTTAAATTTTTAATACCTCAATTTCAATATTACCTGTGCAGGAAAGCTGTTAAATATTTTGAAACTAATTTAACTGGAAGCTGTTGCTGCCATAGGCAGCAACATCTCCCAGTTAAATTAGCTTCAAAATATTCAACCCCATATTCCATAGATCATAAAGAATATGTAGTTTCTGGCCTGTAAGAGTTAAAGGGTTGAAGAAGACTTTTAAAATTTCTTTTGACAGCAATTCTCAGGCTCATGATGCTGGTATATCATGTCTTCTCCTGGCAAAAGATAATGAAAATAATACCTGGTAAGCTTAAGAATTAATTAATGGATCACTTCTCAATATCATAAGTTCTATTTGCATATCACGTTTGATGTGAATCCATAACAGTATTAAGTTAGTGTCAAATTTTTTGCTCATTGACAAGTTAAATGGTGATCTCTCAACCCTTCAATGACAAGTTAAATGGTAATCTCTCAACTCTTCAATGACTGAATTTGGTAAAGAATATCAAGATATTTGATTATTAAATGTCCATTTGCGGGTTAAGAGACGACTATTTATTTTAACTTACCACTGGAATGACTGGCTCGATAATCGAGCCAGTCATTCCTGTGGTAAGTTTAAAAATAATAGTCTTCTCTTGGCCTGCAAATGGACATTCCTCATCACCACTAGAGAGGCTGGTTTTGGACAGTTTTGAAAGAGTTTTAAAAAGTCAATTGCCAGAGTAAATGCCATTTATGGACATAAAGATGATGTTTCTTCAGGACGATTATCTTCATAAACAATACTCCTTACACCACCCAAGAGATACTTAGGTTGTCTCTCTCACCACTTTGACCATGCTCTAATTCAGAGTATTTTTCAGGATCTTTACTGGCTCCTTTGACAAGACCGTGAAGATCTGGTCAGTGGACGGGAAACTGGTTCATAAACTTGACAACTTTCTCGGTACAGTGACTGGAATGTGCTATGTCCCGAGAAACAAGACACTCTGGGTGGCATGCGGTCCTTCTTATGCTATCTTGTTTGATCCAAAGTCTGGTGAAAATGTAAGCTTTAACTTGTTTGTCATTAATCTGTATATAAATATAGATATACAATGGATTTACTATAGGTAAATATTTATTTGTCAAGTCCGCATTTTTAATAGAACAATATGTCATACAGAATAACTTTCAGTCAGATTCGTCAGAAAAATCTCTTACATGATTCCTATACATGTAATTATATATAGTACCTATATACTGTATCTATGTTCATAAGAATCCAGTGTCAAAGAGGGTAACCCCTTATTTATCATCATCATTGTCGTCGATGTCGTCGCCATCAAAACAACCATCACCAATATATTTATTTTATACACTCGGCCCTGAACAAGTACCATGATTTTAGTACGTGTATGTTTGCCCTTCACTAGGTGTCAGACTTTATTGGGACTTTTCAGGAGCTAGAGGAGGAGAAATATCAGCTGCAGTTACTCAAATTCTGTCCTGAACTCAATCAGGTCATTGGTAAGTAGATCATTTGAAAGAATTTAACACTTTCAATTCTAACATCCCCAAATTGAATGTTCAAATCAACCATATAGATCACAAACTGTTGATTATTTTAAGAATAATTTGACTAGAAACGCTTTCATCAAGAGTCGTTTTTGGAGCTGAACTTGAGAATGATTGCATCAGTTCACCTCTGCTTTGCGACATCATCTTGCTTCACATTTCAGGGAAGTCTATCCATATAGCCAGAGTATGTATGATAACTGTATTCTGTGGCTGTAGTAGTATAAACATCCTACAGCTGCAATCAGTTCTTCGCTTTTGACCACTGTGTCTTGTCCTCAGCCGAAATCCTTAGCTTCATCAGGTCCATTCTTGACTTGAGTGTAGCGAGTCCTGCTTTCTTGAGGTCACCTCATAACACACTTAGCAGCTTTATACAATGCCGTCCTCTTCTGGCTTTATATTTGCTGGCTCCGAATAGGGCAAATTCCAAGGCTGTCTGTGCTGGCGGGTCTTCTGGCATCCTTAGCACATGGCCAAACATGGATCATCTTTGCTGGGCACTGAATAATCCTGAAAGATCATTATATTCGCCAGAGTGATGTCACAAAATAAGTTAATGTTGTTAAAAGCTGTGTTGTTTTGCTTGATAGTCCTGCATCCCCACAACCACCACAATCACCTGAACAAAGTTAATCAGCATTAGTTTGACTTAATAATTTGGGTTTGCTTTTAGTGAGTAAGATTAATATGTTTTATCCCAACACGTTTTGAAAAATTGTAGGAGATATTACAATCACCTCTCCTGTCCATCAATCCGTCTGTCAGTCTGGCTATCTTGTCCGGAACCATTTGGTGGTATTCAATCAAATTTGTTATGTGAGTTATCCATATGAATTGGGATTGCAAGACAATGTTTACATTAGAATCCACCACTGGGGTGTGGGGCTGGGATAGGGTGTTGTGGGGGGGGGGGAGGGGGGTGGGGATGTGCAGGAAGAATTGTAAAGTTGCAGAATTCAACCAAATTTGGTATGCAAGTTACTCATATGATTGCAGATTGTGAGGCATGTTTAATATTAGGCTCAGCCTAATGGGGTGTAGTTTGGGTGGGGCAGGGGTTTGAAGGCGGGATAGGTGTTGGTCATGGAAGAATGACAAATTTGACGAAAGCGTGGAGATTTCTGGTGGCGTGTCATTTACTACGCATTCTAGTTTTTCATTTTGCTGAAGTTTTTGCAAAGAGGGATATATATATATATCCCTCTTTGCAAAAACTTCAGCAAAATGAAAAACTAGAATGCGTAGTAAATGACACGCCATCAGAAATCTCCACGCTTTCGTCAAATTTGTATATATATATATATATATTGACAGATAATAGGTGTCAGCTTAGAGCACAATAAATAAACTTACATTGATTGTTAAATATTATAATCTGTTGGTCTTGTTTTCCCATAGGTTCTACTAGTCGCCGACATCTGATTGTGTGGAAGTATAACCTGTATGGGTGTATCACAGCACTCAAGTGTAAAGTGCCATTGGAAAGTCTGTGCTACAGTACGTATCAGTAACATTAAGCCTTATGTTTGGTCTATAATCTGTGGCTAAATAGATATGGTAGATATGATCTTATATTATCGCCTCTGTCACAAATATAGTTAACCCTTTAAAACTTATATCAGCCAAAAACGGCTTCTGTAGTGGTCTTGAGAAATGGTAATTTGCAGACCAAGAGAATACTATTGTTGAAAATTTACCACTAAAATGACTGGCTCGATAACTGAGCTAGTCCTTTTGAGTGGTAAATTTTCAAAAAAGTCTTCTCTTGCAAACGGACATTTTCTACGACAAAATTCGAAATTTTCTTGAACAAATTTGAGGGTTAAAGGGTTAATGCTGAACATATGACCATGATTGTCAGGAAAGCTATACTCAAACAAATTTGACATTCCAGAGAGGTAACTAATTTTCCTTATTATTGTGTAACAGCCAATTTGACTGGAAGCTTCTGTCTTTGTAGGCATATTAGTCTCAAGATGTTCAACAGCATAATTGCTAAATCATAACAAATTTATTATATTTACTTTATATAAATGGTTTACTTGGCTATTGTCTATATTCTCATCCGCATTTGACACAAAATATGCATCAGCTCAGAATATTTTTCTTAAATATTATATTTTATGAAGATGATGTCACTAATTTCATTTTGGTTTAGGTTTATCAGATATTAATATACATGTTAAAATTGTAACATCTTAACTATCTGGGCTTTATTTTAACAGAATGTCATTACTGTTTCCATCTTTATTTCACTCAAAATGCATATCAACAATCAGTTCCTTTGAAGCCATATTCCCTTTGCACAGAACTTAAGATAGTCAGAAATAGAACAATTATGCAGCAATAAATAGAAAAAAGTCAACACTCAGTTAACAAAAGTGTTATAACTTTGTTCAAATACGATCCCTTTCACCGTAGTATGTATCAATGTAGGTATATATGAAGCGCCAAAATAGAAAAAAACCATTTGATTAATTAACTTCTTACTGATTTCTTAGTGTATACTGCCATACAATACATCTCAGAAATAACGTAACATGTTTCCAAAACAAAATAAAACATACTGTTGAGTATTTTGAACATAATTGGACTGGAGAGACATTGCTGCCTTAAGCAGCAACGTCTTCCAATCCAATTATGTTTAAATAGTCAACAGAATCTTTCTTACCTTGTGTTAAAAATTGTACTAACTAATATGTTTCTGTTTTAGAAACATGTTAACTTATTTATGAGCTGTGCTTTAGGTATGATGTTAGAAATATTTTTGTGGATTCGTGAGCGAAGTGGATGATGGCTTGACAGCAATCCAAATGGCATCCTGTGTACAGTTGAGAATGACTCAGAATGTACATTTTTCACAAACATCTCCTGAAGACTCAACATACAGGTCCAGATGTCTTGTTATTGTAATTCACTTTATAGCCATGTCTGGCTATTGTAATTGTAATCAAGCTTACCTTTCATACCAGTCTCCTAAGAATTTTGAATAAATTGGCTTAACTCTTTCACCAACAAATCTCTGAAAAAGTATATTCTTTGCGATATAAAACTTTCTGTTTAATATTTTGAAATTAATTTGACTGCAAGCGGTTGCTTCCTAATGCAGCAATGACTTCCAGTCAAATTAATTTTGTAATATTCAACAGTTTTTCTGTACATTAGCGTTGAAAATGAGATATGTGGAATTCATCCGTGAAAGTGTTAAGAGATGTAAGATTATAAATTGTTTCTGTAAAGAAATTATCTACAGTCTCCATTTCTGATTGTAGCTCGCAAAGTGCCTATCTTAATCTTCAGTGGTGACAGTGATGGAGTGATTATTAAATGGGAGAGAATGCAGAGCAATCATTTCATGTACAGGTATGTAAATTGTCATTAAAATAGCGATTGCATGCTTTGTTGAATTATCGTTAGCATCATAGCTTCTATTCATAGTCTAACCATTATATTGCTTTGTCCTAATCACAATTAAGAATTTTGTCGACAATTGTAAATTTTGTTCAGTTTCATGATGTATTTAGTTCAGTTTCATGATGTATTTAGTTCGATTTCATAATGTATTTAGTTCAGTTTCATAATGTACTTAGTTCAGTTTCATGATGTATTTAGTATAGATGCGTGGTGGCCGAGTGGTTAGGGAGTCGAGCTCGTGACTAATGTCGCGGGATAGATTCTCAGCAGGGCTGCCATGTTGTCCCTGAGCAAGGCACTTCACTCCACGTTGTTCCAGTACACCTGTCTGTAAAAATAGGTACCTGTGAGGGTAGTTTCTACTTCGAATAATGCTTACCAAGAAATAAAGACTGATCGCTACATACACCCTCGGCAATGAAGCGAGAGCTAATGAACGGCCTAAAACAGAGTGCATAGACACCCCAAGCCAAAACAAAACGTTAATCATAGGCGCCGGCATCTTGGCTAAGGGCGCATCCATCTTGGAAGGAACCGAGTTGCAAGAGAAATTAACCGAGTACCCGGATAAGATTAAGAAGTTAACGGGTAACGGAGCGACTCCAACAATGCCTACCATTTTAAAACAATGTGCCAATTTAAGGAAATTTTAAATGGTCATTATGGCACGAATGTATTAATTCTAGATTGATACAACCTGTCCCTGTGATGATTTCCCTTTTCCTTCCATGAGGATAGCGTTCACAACTCTAATAATACACTCTAAGCGCAAAATTTAGACTAAATTAAACGAACTAAAAAACGGGACTGCAAAGTCAAGCAAAATAGACGAATCTGACTGTTGTTGTGAATTGACTTGGTACCTGGAGGCTATGGTAATTCCCGGACACAGTATGGGCAGAACCATGGAGAGTGCAGAGTTTTTAATTGTTTATTTTGAGCTAGACTAAATAATAGACATTATCATAATAGTACATCTGGTAAGTATTAACAATTCTCGTAGAAATAAAAGCGAATGCTTTTTTGAGTCGGCAATACGGAATGTTGGTAAAAAAGTCATTGAGCACCTGTAAACGGCAGCCGGGCTATAAATAGGTACCTGTGAAGGCAGTGTTGGTAATACGGAATGTTGGAAAAAAAGCCATTGATCACCTATAAATGGCATCATGGCTGTATGCTCCCAAAGGGAGTTGAGATTGTGCAGGAATGAAAAAGGCCCAATGACCAGGGGGTAAGATGTACAGCGCTTAGAACATGCAATAGCATGGAGTTGAGCTCAAAATAAATGCACTAGCTATCTATCTATTTCATGTAAATTGGTTAAAAAATTCATATTTGTTCTTTAGACATAGCATAAGGGTTACCTGTAGATCATTGTAAATCTTATGATCATCTTAATAAATTCTCTAAGTGACTTAATTAGAACCACGCTTCAATATCCCCATCACAAACCTTTCACGTTTTAGCCCATTCACCATGGAGATCATCTCCAATTTCCTTCTTTTTAAATTTTTTTTAATAATATGAAGGCTTTGAATAAAATTGTTACCTACTACATAGAGAAAGGTATTTTAAGTGATTGCAAGACCCTTTGAGTCAGAGGGCCCCGCCCAAAAAAAAAAGTTTTCTAGTGTCCATTAGTAAAGAGAAGACTGTTTTGAAGATTTCCCACTGAAATCTTGGCTCGATTATAGTATAGTCTAAAAATAATTTTCTCTTGGTTGGAAAATGAACATTTGACTAAGCAGAAATTTACATTGTCTTAACCAATCTTGATCATCAACTCTTAGCACTCTGTTGTCAAAATTTAAAATTTTCAAATTAAATTAAAAGATGTGGTATTCGTTTTGAAACAAATTTTGTGTAAGAAGTAGTCGTAGAGTAGTAGGGCTGTCAGAACAGAGGATCGCCGATCGGTGGCAACAGGAGGGAGGTGGGCTGTCAGAACAGAGGCGTGATAACATTGCAGCAGCGCATCCGAATACCCATTTAGACACATCCTCAGTGGTATACCGATCACCTGTGATCAACCACACATTACATGGTCTGAACGCCCATTTAGAGACACCCATTCTACACATTACAGGTCTAATCATCCAGAGACGAATCTGATCAACATGAGTGCTTCTCCTGACCCAATAGTAGACGAGTTTCTCGCCATTTACACCCACCCCCTAGAACTATGGCGTTACATGCATGTTGTAGGCTGTGCGGCATGGCGGGAAAAGGTGGCAAGATTATTACATGACCTGGGCGACTATGCGAATAGATCACTTGAGTCCTGGCGTGCTTCTCCTGACCTAATAATCCCAACAGTAGTAGACGAGTTACTCACCCGAAAGCCACCAAGAGTACAGGAGTTACGAAGCTATCCACTGACAGAAATGGCATTAACGCAATTATGGAAGTAGTTAGATCATCTGCAACGATCTAGATGCTGCCAAGCCCGAAAATCTGGGTGCATTCTGCTCTAATCTCTCGGTTCCATCGAGCCCAAATTTTTTTTTTACCATCTCTAGTTGGATATCATACATGGAATGCTGAGAAGATGACGTTCTGATGTTCCTCAGAACTGCTTATGCTTTTGCTTGCAGCAACAGCTATATTATTGAGGCAAACAATTATGCTCTGCTTGCAGCAACAGCTGCAAGCAGAGCACTTGAGCGGCCTGCGGCAACGTATCCTATGCTCTCCAGAGTGAGACTACGCAAACAAACATGTAGTCATGACCAGTGTCACATCGGCATGAGGGTATTACCCACAGGCCCTTCCAGCTGCCTTGGCAATGCTCACTTGGCAGAATGCTAAAGTGCCTACCATCTGCACCATGGCAGACTCTAACATGTTCACAGGTGACACAGAGGATCTGGTGCCGCCTCAGCTGCAGACAACTATGTCCAGACCTTCCTATACCATAGAAGTGGCAGACAGACTCAATTTCCTCACGTGGGTCAAATTGGTCGTAGATGTTTTTCCGTAAATGGTCACGGAATGGATTGTACTGAGGCTCATCTCGGAAGTGGGCCCACTTGGCATCTAATATCATGGCTGTCTGTGAGGCAGCCACCACAGGTATGAGCAGTAGTATAACCAGCATCCTATACATGGAGGGTTAAACCGAACAAGGTGAACCCCTCGAGAAATATCTGTGTCAGATCGAACCCTGTACCTGCCTCGATGCTGATCTTCATCCCATCTGAGGCAGGTCTTAGCTGCTTCACTTTACCACCAGCTAGAAGCCGCAGCTTTAGCATAATGGGTGTTGTTTGCGGACTTGTGAGCCCAATATGTTTGAGCAGCTTCACTGAGCCCTTCGATTTGGAGCAATGCGACACTCTAACCGCAGGATGCCATCCTGAATATTGATGGCTTCCTCTGGTCCATCAAAGGGCTGACGCAGCAGGAACTTTCCTCTAGTGAACCCAATCCGATGACCCACTGCAACTAGGGTTGTACCATATCCTATATAGGTCAGGAAAGATGTCCCCCGGTTATAAAGCTTCCGGACCATGCCATCCTTCTTCACAAAGGTGGAGAGTGGGTTGACCTCCAGGTCAATAACCGCTGGAGGTCTATATAGTGGCACCCATGCTTACGAAATTACCACCAGGTCCATCGCAGTATCACATGGCATTAATTTCGAGGACTATCTGCAGCTGTTTCACCAGGGGCAACACCACACCATCACGTGACATTGGTGGGGCATCCTTCCCAGTCGGCTATAAGACATGAAAGCTGAGGTCAGAGTCCAAGGTGTTAACATCCTCAACCTTGTCTAGTGACTGTTCTATCAGGGGTGGAGGATGAACTTCTTCGGGAACATTCGCCGAGATGTTGATAAAGGGGATAGAGGAGCAGCCACACACCTCCGGCATGGTAGATATAGCGGTACAGGAAATGTGTTGTCGACAAGAAGGTGAGTGACTGCAGCGGGTGAGCTGGTATGAACAGAACGCCAGAGAGGCAAGGACACAAAGGGACTTCAACTCTGTCCAAGAATGGGAGAACCTCATCCGGCAGGAGGAGTGCGTTGTAGGGCCAAACTTGTATTATTACTTGGATGACGAGTGTTATGAGTCTGTAGAAGTCTTGCCGTGGGAAGAGGAGAAGTAGAAATCCAAGAATTCCACCAACGGCAGGCGTACTATCAGAGTGACAAGGTGAAGTTCCAGATGTCATGGCTGCGCAAGCTACTGGCCCCTGACATTGTGCTGGATGAGGGAGGTATGCTTCCACACCAACAAGCTCTTTCGGTTCGCCAGGCTCTCCAAGATGAATCCCACAATGACTCATCAACAGATCCTACAGGTGATGGCACGAGTTTAAGACCTAGGTATACCATGGATAAATCGGAGTGGCGAAAGCAGTCTGAACTATATCCCACCTTAGCACCTGAGGAGGGTGGTACAGTACACAGCTGGCGACTCCAGCAGATTGACACCATCGGACAGAATCTTGTTCATGAGACAGAAAAGTACAGCAGAACACGCTGGCGATATAAAATAGTCTACAACAGTCTAGCACGCACAACCACAGTTGCGGGTGTGATTGGAGCTAGTGCTGGTGTCGCGGTCGTTGCCACCCTCGCTACAGGGGTGGGTGCTATCGTCGCTATCCCGCTGGTTGGAGTGACGCTTGCCACTACTGTCCTGGCCACCAGCTTGGCGGTTGGACAGCGTCAGATCACCAGGATGCTGGAGAAGCATGCTAAGTATGTAACACTGGCACAGAGCAGCCTACAGGCTATCAATCAGTCTGTCAGCAAAGCTCTCCAGGATGGGCAAGTCAGTGATGAAGCGTACCACCATATATTGAAGCTCCAAACCCTGTACCGCACAGAGAAACCAAAAGTGCGCCAGCAATACCTCAAAGGCTCCAGTGGCCGGGTGGACATTGAGGAGTTAAAAAACGAGATGCTGCGGCAGGGCCGCATCGAAGATCTCAACGGTGTCAAATAGTGTGTTGTGTCTACGGCTGGAACAGCGGCTTTAAGATGACTACTATGGATGGCCTTCCCGACAAACCTCACAACAATTGAGCAGAGCCAACTGCCCCTCTTGGGTACACACTGGACCCGCTCGAGAGCTGGACTACGTGGCCTCCTGGATGACATACCAGACCTAACATCTATTTCGATCGCAGGCGATCGATGGTCCCGCATCAGCTTCTCCATCAATCCACGACCACTGACCAACCTTGCAATCACCATCAAGGATGCGAAGAAAGCTCATACCTGAACTTTGTCGTGTGGTGTGCCACAACAGGATGCGCCATTGGCGCGGGTTTGCTGCACTCCTATTCTGGTACCCCCGAAGCTGTGCTCATTTCCAGCTGTCTCAGATTCTATGTGTACTACATGGTGAGATGGATCCTCCATGAGCTGGTTGCAAGCCTGCCTGATACGAATGAGTTCAACTCACAGCCCACGGGAACCGCTAGCTTCAGCAGCCAGTAGACTCCAGTTCAACGCCCACTCAGACTATCGGTGGAATGGTGGTGACAAGGGCCTGGGCATTATGTATGGTGACCCGAGACAAGACTACCCAGGCTTCCCCTGTCAAACACCACGGAAAATCGGCTGTTGGAAGACAGCAACATTCTCATTCGATCCAGACTCGGAGCCTGGAGTGAGGGTGCAGGATATGCACATAACCAGCATCAGGCAAGACCACCCAGATGCCTGGAAATACTTTATCCCAGACACAACCTCAGGGCTTACACCAGCGGGGATCGTTCGAATCAACCAGTCCTTAGAAGCATTATGTTATTGTCTTCTGAAGTCCCAGACCAAGCTGCGTCACTCTATAGACGGGGTGAGTGGCAAAGAGGTGCAGGCTCTGTATAGCAGTCTCATCGAGGATATGATCATCATTGCAGACCCTAACAGCCTCATTACCAAGTTCCAGCACGCCTTACAGAAGGCCCGCCTCCAGCTGGACTTTGCCTTATCTCCACACCTGCGGCTTATTCCGAGCAACCTGATCGTGAATATTGAGGACCTGGTGGTCAGGGGTTATAACAACATGATAGTTGACGGAAATTTCCCCCGGTGTCCACTTTGTGTTTAACACTGACATCAACTCGGCCGCGCATGTCGTCCCGATGCCCATAACACCTAGGTCCCCGTGGTCTCCTACGAGGGCCAGTGCTACCATGGTTATGACACACAGAGTGCTGGATGACAAACAGCGACCCATGCTGACACCCACCACCCCGCCCCGCAGTGCTAGTAGGACGATAGCCCTACAAGTGGTGTCAGGTCTGGCTATTGCTGTGCTCATCACCAGTCTTCTCCGCCACTAGTAGATCCAGCTCTTCAAGCAATAGATTATCCTGACTCTCTTCCGGTGCCGGATTCATGGCAAATGAGATTGCTTGAACTAGCTTGGCCTGCCCGACAGCCCCCAAACACGCATACACATCCAAGGACTGTATGGTTTGGTGGTACAGCCTTTTTCCAGCTTGTAGTAGCGCAGCACCTTATTCAAGTCGGGCGATGCCATGGATGCCTGCAACTGCTGGAACATGTCCGACAGATACTCCCGATCCTTGTAAAATCCCTTAGTACGCAGGAGCTTCTCAATGACACTGCCACCCATAATGAGGTATTCGACGAAGCAGATCTGCCCCGTACCAAATCCTAGGTAGAGCTTCACAGCTGTCAGCTCCTCTGTTACCTCAGCATTAGAGAGCTTGGCGAGCTCATCTGGTGACTTCTTCTTGTAGCCCTTCAATTCGGTGCGGAAGACTTCATAGTACTTAGTGCATACGTCCATGGTTTAAACCGCTATGTATAGTGCTATGGATATTTCCAGGTACCAATCTATGCAGCTGACAGATGCAGACTCGTTAGAGCTGCTTAGCGCTCTCGAGGTGGAGCATACACGTTTAAATGTGTTGTATACTCTGGGCTTAATCAATGACATCAATGGTACAGATTGTAAAGCAACTCCCGGAGAGCCAGACGAGTCTCCAGAAGGTGGAGAAGCTGCTCAAAAGCAAGACCCAGCAGCTACTGACACAGGCTAAGCCCCTGGCCATTCATGTCGCCAGTAACGTGGCCGCGAATGTGGCCGTGGTAAAGATGACGGTTGGTAATGAGGTTATTCCTGCTGCTGGAGTCACTGATCCCAAAGATCGCCATCGGTGGTGCCTCCTATACTGTTCCTGCCAAGATTATGGGTGAACACTTCCTCTAATGGAAGCCACGTTTCAAGGGCTAGCGATGAGTGCTATGGCTGAGATCATCATGGCCTATGTCTAGCTCTAAGACGGGTATATATAATGGAAGCCTGGCAGGTCCATGACACAACAGTAGCCTATGTGGCATGGTGGGCTATGCCAGAGTCGGTAGTGCATAGTCGATCACACAGACTGAGGATTTCCAAGGCTCAGAAATGGTGGTTAGCCCACAAGGCATGCCCCTTTCCTTGGCCCACTGCCTGGTCTACCTATGCCCATCTGTTTCACTGGGGATATGACTAGGTTTAAGCCACTATATATACCCAGCAATGTCTATCACTTACAGACCTAGAAAGCAAGGAGATTGGGGAGTTGGCCCACTTAGGTGAGGCACGCCTCGGCTCGGAGGACACTGTTGCCCCCATCTCCTTCATGGACTTCGATGAGAAGTGTAAACCACGGGAAATCTGTGGTACCGTACCAGTCAGAGACCTCATTGGAAATGTACAATCCATAGGAGCCTCGGCCCTTAACAGTGCCACTGCTG
Source organism: Chaetoderma sp. LZ-2023a (assembly GCA_034401795.1). Taxonomy (NCBI): domain Eukaryota; kingdom Metazoa; phylum Mollusca; class Caudofoveata; order Chaetodermatida; family Chaetodermatidae; genus Chaetoderma; species Chaetoderma sp. LZ-2023a. Next base: position 37,050 of record JAVVLW010004057.1, on the reverse strand, counting down.
CATACAAAGGCATGACACTAGAGGACAGGCTAATTGTCAAAGGTGCCCTTGGGACGAGTGATGAAGGAGCCATCAAGCTGTTGGCTGAATCTCAGGCACATGAGCTCGTTCAGGACCTGTTCAAGAGCAGAAGCTCCTTCCGACTGGATGGAAATAATCTAAAGATTGGTAGGATCACGGTGTTAGCGTCGATGGTGAAAAAGGGGCTGCCTCTAAACGCCAACTCCCCGAGGTGAAGAAGTCAGGGTTCTTCGGCTTGCCGTTTAAGACCTCTTAATAGACATGACCTCATGTGCTTGCCTCATACCGGTACTCGATGTTCTGAACACTACATCTGACACAGGCCCTCTACATTACCTTCTCAGCTGTTGTTGGGATTTCATGATTGACACCGCCATCACATCATTTGTCTCGGCCAGTGGTACAAGGATGCTGGTCCTGCAGGCAATAGAGCTCATACAGGAAGTGCTTCCATTTAAAATCCCAGATATAGACGAGGCTACAGCCAAACTGGTGCTGACTATCCTTCACGCGCATGCACAACATGTCCGTACCATGCAGCAGTAGACCGGCCGATGCGGAGCAGATGGTATTGATCATCGCTCCTTTGGGACACGGAAAAAACATCTTGTTGCGCGCCTTGCTGGCAGAACATCTGTGTGATCGCTACATACTCCTGGTGTCCGGCTCTGCTGTTGACGCTGTCGATGACAACGACCAGTGGTATAAGGGCCCAATAGCCAAAACGCGGAACCTACAGGCACTAATGGAGAAGCTGCTAGCAGCTCTACTGACAGACCGACTTATTCTAGTCATCGATAACCCTGCAATGGACCAGAAGACGGTCACCTATCTCAGCGACATCACAAGGCGCATTCCATCACACCAAGATGACTGTCTTCATTCTCTTTCAGAAGTACACCTGTGAGATCTCGCCAGATATCCGACAATGCTCGGTTACTGTACTTCAGCATGGAGTGTGGGCATGCCGTGCTGGAGACCATTTATGACAGCCTGACCTCAATGAGACCAAACGGGACTTCGTCGCGCGAGTACAGAGTGTGGGTCAATGGTACCAATTCATCTTCAGCAACAAGGAGACAGGTGAGCTGTCACACTTCAAGCCTTCTCTGAAGAAAGCAGAAAACTTCAGCTACAAGCTGGATCCCGCCAGGAAGCTAAAGCGAAAGCATTAGCTCAGGAAGCTGAGCCGCGACAGTAGTAGTAGTAGCGGCGGGGATACTTTGTCAGAAGCTTGAGGAATTTCTTCAGAAGCTTGAGGAACTTCACCAGCTTGAAGCATCTCCCACTCAGGATCAGATGCCCTGACTATTCTTCTGAAACTTCTCGCGGAAGACCCACTTGAGCTATGACCTCTTAGCATCTGCCTTGAGAACAGTTTTGATGAGGTAGTCCTGGTTGTTCTTGGCGGGGAATATTGTAAATACCTCTTCTCTCGCCAGCCGCTCGCGCCCTCTTTCATTGAATATGTGCTCAGCGGCCTCCTTGTGGCCGGCGGCCAACCCCTCCTCTACCTTTGGTGTGACCAGTGGCATGCCCAGCCTCACGGCCCGCAGTGACAACTGTACTTATCTCCACTCGGAAGTAATCTGTGGCTCTAGTCTGTATATTATCCAACATCCAGTGTACATCATCAGTGTGGATATCGAATACACCAGCCCACTTCCCTATCATTAGGAGATCTTTGGGATCAACCCTAGCTTTCTGGATAGCTTGAATTACAGGACTCTTAGTGGGTGTCTAGTGACCTGCCCTGGGCACTGTCAAACTTCCGGTAGAGCATCCGAGTCAATAATTCCTTCGTACTATGGGTTGGTGTGGTCTCCTCTATGGCAGTCAGTATCTTTGCATCAGACAGAGGTGGGACCTTGGCTCGCTCGTGGATAATGTTGATGTCACGAAGTAGTTGTCGGACCCTGTCAATCGGCAGCTGTACTGGTTTCTTCTTGGAGGGTGATACAAGTTTCTTCTGCTGACCGAAGATGAGCTCATGAAGTAGTACTTTATCAATCGCCATTTAAAAACCTGTATATACCTAGATGTTAAACATGCAGCAGTATGTACAGCATCAAGATGGGGCAGTTGAACCTGCGGCCTCGCACCACACTGATCCTCGGAAGGACTGTCTGACAGTCATTCGACCTAGTATCCATGATGCGAACCCTCTATCCACAGCGGGGAAGTTCATCGACTTCGCCCTCTCGGGACAGATCCATGAGATTAGATGTATGACACTCAACTTCAAGGTTAAGAGCACAGAGGCGAAGAAGGTAGAGCTCCCGCGAGTGGTGAGCAGGTGGGAGATTCTGCAGAGCAATAACACCCTGGACACCACGTATGTGAATGATGAGTACCGGGTCCTGGCTCCACTGGCCCATGGACCTTCGTATTACGCGAAGGGGAAAAGGTACTATGCCATCGGATGTAATGAAGGCTTCACAGAATTTGACTTACAACCAGACATAGAAACACCTGTTGCAGTGCCACTCTTCTCCCTCCTCGAGAACACACATGTGAACCTGGCCCTGATGCAGGACAAGCTGTTCCTCCAGGTGTACACCGAACATCTTACAGATGTAACGATGACCTCTCCACGACTTCAGGTCTGGCATCATGAGAACAACCAGGAACTAAAACATGCGGGCTCTAGACAACGAATCCTACATGTAGAGCAATAGCATCAGCAGGTCCAGGCCACGGCTGACCAGTGTCTAGAGTTGATGTTGCAACGAGGTGCTTTGGACTGCGTAGCCGTAGCAGTCTTGGTTCAGAAGGGATGGTTGGTCCAAGAAGTGGGGGAGCTAGACGACTTAAACTTGTGGTGGCTGGGACAACGTACTCGGTGAGGTGTGCGATCTGGCTGATTGCTGTCTCTATCGACAGAAAACGAAGTCATATGCCATACTCCACCTGATCAGAGGCCACGAGGTTCTCGAGTCAGCGCTCGAAGGTCAGTGCCACCTCGGAGGAAGGTACATCCTGCCTAACTATGGCAACCAGCTCAGCTTTCATGTTGGGAACCTGCATGGAGAGCGAGGGGCACTCGGTGGGTCGAAGTAACTGTGTTGTACTTTGGATATACCAAGGTTCACTTCTCGCAAAATGGAGGTATTCAGCTTGAACGCGTGTAGAGCATAACTCCAGCAGCTGATTCACCTTGGAAATGGTTAGCCGGTGGCTTACCAGACAGGCGATGTGGCAGATCTACAGACCGCATCCACGGCACATTCGGTATGCACACTTCGATGAACCTGTCCATCAGGCTGATGTGTTTTTCCTTCTGCCTGAGCGGGTCTGTTCCAGAGGAACATGCAAGAACTACAAGTACGCCCTTGCCATCATCGATGTCGCCAGTAGGTACAAGGCGGCAGTGCCTCTCACGGATAAGTTCGTGGGTCAGGTGGCTGCCGTGTTCCAGAGTATCTATAAGGACCCGCAAAATCCCCGCCAGTGGCCAGAGTTGCTGCAAGTGGATGAGAGTAAGGAGTTTAGAGGTGAAACTGCGGCCCTCATGCGGAAACATAGTGTGGCGATTAGGGGGAGGTGATGTGAGACATCACCGTGCCCAGGCTATCGTCGAGCGGTGGAACCGGACACTGGCAGAGAGGCAGTTCCCACATCAGTATGCTCAGGAGATGACTGTCCCAGCGGGCGGTCGTTCCAGAGTATGAGTGAGAGGATTGCCCATTGTGGTGGAGAGATCCAATGCTAAGGTTACTAGGCTGATAGGACAGAAGCCAGTCAAGGCCAATCAGCAATCCTCTGTGGCCCAACCTCGATGCTCTGTTCAAGAGCTGTGCTCGGAGGACAGACTTCCATCCGATTCCCTGGTTTGGTATTTGAATGAGCCTGGCGAGGTGGAGGGTGGTCGTAGGCAGGCAACACCCCAACTGGTCGATAGATGTACACAAGATTGACAGGTATATGGAGACGGCTGGACAGCCTACGCTGTACTATCTGGCATGGTCAGAGAGCAGTCCTAGGCGACCATTTGTACGAGAGGAGCTTCAGCTTATCCCTACAGACACCCAGCTACCTCCACCCCGGAGAGTAGACATCCACTGATCGTCGGTTGAACATGTCACATGATGCTCGTACCAGCAGCTCTCCGATGAAAGCATCCATTGGAGTGATGACATCCTTGTGACCATAAGCCAGGGTGTGAATACCATTGGGAGCGATCCATCGCTTTGTGTCTGAGGGGCTGAGGCTTGTTTTGGTCTGGTGGACCCCATAGAGGTGGTGACCCTCACTTCGCCGCATGTTCATACCATAGTGGAAGACCTTTCGCTCGAGGCATTCCTTGTACTGCTCATGGCGAATCTGTCTAACCACAGCCCTGCACACACCCTTTGCCTTCTTGACTTCCTGCTCATCAGGCCGCTTGATGGAGTACATCTTTGGGCGCAGGCCAACAAACTCTTTTGACCTTCTTGTTGGCAGTACTGTGTAGCGGGTGTGTTACTGGGTTGTCGCTTGTGTCATAGAGGTCATGCCTCACAGTCATGTCAGTGTAGATGCCCTCTGTCTGAACCTCCAGCAGGAGGCTGTCGGTGTCAGTGTATAGGAGTTCACAGTTAGCACCTTATAGTCGCTTCAGGTCGTTGTAGTAGACGTCATACATGAGGTGCTTCGAGAGGTCCAGGATGGACATTCCCACATAGACAGGGCGGTTCAGCAGCAGGCTCGTCTGATACATGTGGAGAGCAGCTAGATCATCATTGAACACCTTCACCCGGGAGAAGTTGGACTTGGCTATTAGGCGGCGCAGCTTGTCCTCCGATGACCGCACTAGCTTGACATCCACTCACTTGCGCAAGTTCTCCATGGTCTTACCAAAGACAACGTTATTCATCAGCTTGTAAAGATCCTTCTCAAAGTCTCTGTTGGCCTTCTTATGGAGCTCTGTCTTGAGTCGGATGTAAGGCTCCATCCACGGCGACTGATTGAAGTGTAGAACCCTGTGCACCTTCTTGAACCTCATACCCAGGCTGAGGTAGAGTTTCAGGTTGCGGTAGTGGAGAATGTACTGTTCTTTGTCTCTCAGGTTAGGCACCAGTTTTTCTGCGGCCATCTCCGCTTTCGACTCACCCAATACACACTGATACTCTGAGAGCCACTCTCCCTTTACCTTCATCCATTCAGGCACCAGCGGGTAGGCATTGTGTATGTCAAGCAGCTCTTATGGGTACTCAAGGTCAACCTCTAGGATGTAGCCTTTTTCATCATCATCGGGATGTTGTGTAATCTCTGACATCAATGTCCTCCACCCACTCAAACCCCCCCCCCCCCCCCCAGTCAGTAGGTGTTGGCTCATTGCCCAGCCATAGAGATTGTTAGTGTCCAGATACATGGTGTGGCTTGTCAGCTGTTGTGGATTATAGCCAACTATGTATGGGTTGTTTGCCTTAGCATAGCATTTGCTGACCACTGATACGCCACCCCTGAGTCCTTTCTCTATGAAGAGATGCAGGTCGTAGTCAGTGAGGAGCTCTAGCTCCACAGCTGTCTTCCTTAGAAATGCATCCCAGCTCAACCTCAGGCTTGTGTAATAGTGTGCTGGGTCCAGACGATACTGCTGGAGGCATGTGATGCGGAAGTTCTCAAAGACATCTGCAAGGAGCAGAGTGTCAGGCGGCAGATAGAGGTGATGATAGTCTTCCATGGTCTGGCATCCGAACTAGGCCCAGACAGCCTGTGCGTGGTTGTAGTCGCTGTCAGATATTCCCTCGCCAGAGAGTTTACTGTAGAAAGGAGTTTGAGATGGGAGAGAGGTCTCATTGAAATGGTGCCACCGATCCATGTGCTCATAGGGGTATACACCCTTGCGGAGCAGGAGCTCATGCTTGGAAGTGCTAGGTTCATACTGTTTTGTAAGTGGGAATGTTGTGGAACTAGCTACCAGCTTGTCAAGTGATGCTGGGAGGAACTGGGTTGAGTCGATGAACCGCAGCTGACAGAGGCTGAAGGAGATGTAATTCTCCATATTGTTGCAGATGCAGTTGATTTGTCCCTCTGTTTGGGAGATGGCCTGTATGATGAGGTGAGAATCATACCCACGCAGGTTGTGGAACACGGCCGGGATGGTGGTGGTCCTAGGGTTGAGGCGCAGCTTTAGATTACACACATTGTGTGTTGTCCCCTGGTAGAGACCAGTGATGTGGCAGTGATCTCTGACACTGTCCCAATCTAATGGTCTGTCACACACATGTCAACTGACCACAGTTTTATGAGCTCGCCAGTCCTCTCTAGGCATCTCCATCATCATAGGGTGGGCGAGCACAGCCGTTATCGTCTCTTCCCGTGCCAATCGATCCAGGAAGTGCTTAGCTGCATCTTCTCCTCGATACAGCACTGGTGGTACACTGACACCGTCACAGTGGACCACAATGTATGAGAACCCACACATCTCATGGTGTTGCATTTTCTGTGTGCTGCTTTGAGCTGGATTGGCCTCTGGCCCCTCAATCTTGATTGTTAGGGCTTCAAAGTCGGCATAGATAATGAATGGTACCTTGAGTTGCTTGTGGTGGTTGGTGAACTGTAGCATCTTCCTGTCCTCTGTAGGCATTCTTATGCGCATTGGTCTGTCACTGATGCTGCAGCGCTCCGGTTTGTGCTTGATGAGAAGGTCTTCGCGAGAATAACAGTGGACACACCGCTCGCAGAAGTGCTTTCTCCCTTTATACCAACTCTGATCATAGAGCAGACGATTCAGCTCGTTAATCCAGGTATAGTGTTGCTTGCCACCCTTCTCGATAAGCTGCAGATTTGTCCTTGGAATGACAGGATCAGCGTCACTCAGCTGCAGTGGGTAGACACCCTTGTCATGCCCGAATACATTAATGGCCAGGCCATTCTGCTGCTCAACACGCTTAAGCTGGTGGAGAGGGGATGGAGAGTCTACACCGCTGAATTCAAGGGTGTCCCCGTGCCCTAAATACTTCTATGTCTGCTGGGGATTACTGTCTCCATGATAAGCAGCAGCCAAGAGAGACCAGCGAAGACAGTGGTCATCATCTTTGTTCGGGAAATTAATCATGGCACGTTTTCACTTAATCGAAGGGGGGAGATTGATGTGTAGGACCCACCACGTAGTGGTTGATATCTGGCGATGTTGAGGTACAATGCATCAACCTTGTTGACTGCCCAGCGAAACCCATCGCAGGCGTAGTTCTCAAGGCCTTGCAGCACCTTGGCTTTGGCCTCCTTCACAGCCTCGCTAATATCGCTTGCCTTCAGGATGACATGCTGCTTAGACCAGAACAGGGGATTTGTGGTGACCTCTGTCCCGTCATTCTTCTCCTTGTGGAGGGTGATCTTTAGACCAAGGCACAACTTCATCCCCTTCAGGTCGAGGACCTCTTCCATCAACTTCCTCTCGATCTTGTCCAGGTTTTTATCCAGGAAAGCTGTTGGATCTTTTTCCCCATGTCCCGGCAGATAGTTCTGGATTGCATGTGGGACCTTCACAAATCCTGGGGGTATGTCCCTCATTTCCTGGAATATAGCATCAAGAAACCTGTCAATCTCCTCATCTGTGAACTTGGGTGGGGTTTCTAGTTCTGGGTGAGGGGGGGGCTTCTCGGAAAGGAGAGCTGGGGTTGGCTTCTCTGGGGTGGTTGGTAGCTTCCTGCGTGGGGCTGGGTTTGGCTTCTCGGGAGTGGTTGGCAGCTTCCTACGTGGGGCTGGGGTTGGCTTCTCGGGAGTGGTTGATAGCTTCCTGCATGGGGCTGGGGTTGGCTTCTCAGGAGGGAGAGCCGCCAGGTTCTCGGCAAAAGTGTTAGGGCTAATAAGCCCCTGCTGCAACAATCTGGCCAAATTTTGAAGTACTTCCTCAATGTCCATAGCAGATGTGTGTACTTATCCAGTTGCATTTCTCTAATATGGGGATTTTGATGGTATCACATGCTGGTGGGGGCCAGCCTGGGGGTGGGTGGGGCCAGCATGGGGGGCAGACAGACAGGCAGACGCAGACAGACCACTAAACAGACAGAACAGAACAGACAGACAGACAGACAGACAGACAGAGCTGCCATAGTTGTGTCATTGCCATAGGCTTGGCTCTAATTAGGCGTTGTGTGTTCGCCGAGCGTGAGCGAGATTTAAACCAGCAATTTTTAAGCGTGATTCAGTATAAATAAAAAATATATAGCGTATTAGCTATACACCAGAACATCTAAACATGCTATTTTTTATATAGTAAGACTCAGTAAGTTTTAGATCACTTTATCAGTGCTTTTCAGTCCGATTGAGATGTTTGCTATTATTGCACAACAATTCATAAAGATAAATGTCATTATTTGTGGGCTAGTTATCGGTTCCCCGTTGGCTCAATTCATAAAGGCGCCAAAATAAACCATGGTTCAAATCTCTCAAAAGACCTCAGCTAGATGGTACCCAGTTTCGAAACAAAATTCAAAGGGTACGCACTAGTGTAGGCGTACAATGACTAGAAATAGGAGCAAAGGGAACCACATAAAAAAACCTGCAGGAAAGAGAGAAGAGAGAGAGGCCGGCTAGAGGCTGGCGATAAATGCGGGGGTTCTCCAAGACAGCTGGGTACGGGTGTTTTATATATTTGTTTTGTCTGCTGCAACGTTATCACGCCTCTGTTCTGACAGCCCACCTCCCTCCTGTAGCCACTGATCGGCAATCCTCTGTTCTGACAGCCCTACTACTCTACTACTGATGTTGCTATCATAGACAGCAACATCGCCAACCAAAATTGTTTACAAATCTACACCAGTTTCTTTGCTACTGACACAGTAAAAGACAGAATGTTGAGACATCAGACTGGTAAGGTTAATCTTTGCTTTGTTTCTAGCAAGGAATTACTCCAAATAAGTGACATGAAACTGAAGGAGCAGCGTCGGGCAGGAAGTAAGAACCGAGAGTTGATGTTTGAACAACAGATGCTAGAGGAGCGACTAGACAGGGGAGATTGCAGTGCCAATAACAAATACAACAATAAAATCATCACCAGCTACTACACATTCAACAAACCTTCAGTACCACCAGTATGTGCTAGAAACTACAATTCCATGGCAATTTAACCCATTGACCCTATAACACTCAATCAGGGAAAAATGGTTTCTACAATGGTCTTGGTAAATGTCCATCTGCAGACCAATAAAAGATTATTTTAGAAAAATTACCACCGGAATGACTTGCGCGATAAACGAGCCAGCCATTTCAATGGTAGATTTTTTTAAATAATCTCTTGGTCTGCAAATGGACATTTTCTTCAACAAAGTTTTAATTTTCTTGACCAAATTTAGGGTTAAAGGGTTAATCTTCAAGCTTACCAAAATCCTCCTCTGCAGTGTTCTTGAGAAATGCCCATTTTCCGACTGGTCAAGAGAAGTCGCTTTTTGAAAGTTTATCACTGGATTGCCTGGCTCAATAACTGCCAGTCATTCCAGTGGTAAATTTAAAAAAAATATTTCACCTGCAAATGGACATATCATAATTTTCTTAGTAAATCTTGAGCAGGAAAGGATTAGAGTAATTTCGGATGCCATCATGAAGATCCTATATGCAGAGATGGCATAGCTTGTCACAACCACTGATCTGTATTTCTTCTTGTTATCTCCACACAGTTTGAAAAAACAAATGGGCTATTGCAATCACCTCTATCCTTTCTTAAGATTACAAGGCTAATCAGATTAACCCTCTGTGTGTGAATTTCAAGCTCTGTTCTTATTTTTCAGTTGTCCATACACAAACATCCACACACAACAATCCTGAAAATCGTGTTTATTGAGAGTCTTGACTACATCATTGCTGGCTCAGAAGATGGAAATATTTGTGAGTATCATAGGGAAGTTAACAGTAATAATAGGTGCCAAACTGATGTGGAATTTTTTATGGTCTATTTTTATTATATTATATACCCTCTTGTGTCTGGTTAACCTTCCATTTAATGTCACCCAAAGATTACCTCTGCAGTGATCTTAAGGAGTATCTGAAGTCAAGAGAATACCGTATTAATCTTTTATCCCTTGAATTTGTCAATTTCATGAAAATTTAATTTTCTCAAAGAAAATGTCCATTTGCAGACCAATAGGGGGACTATTTTAGGAAATTTACCACAGGAATGACTGACTCGGTTATTGAGCCAGTTATTCCAGTGGTGAATATTCAAAAATGGTCTTCTCTTGGTCTGCATATGGGCATTTCTCAAAACCAGAGCTGAAGCCGTTTTTGGCTGATATAAGTGCTAAATGGTTAAAAAATTTATCACAGGAATGACTGGTTCCATAGTTAAAAAAATATAGACTTGGCCTGCAAATAGGCACTGACTATAGGGACAAATTATGATTTTCTTGATTATTAACCCGTTAATGGCCAAACGGCCAAAAATGGCCTCAGTAGTGATCACAAATATAGTCATTTGCAGGCCAACAGAAAGCTATTTTTTGTAAACTCTAAAAATCTTTTTCTATTAACCTGCAAACAGGCAGTCACTCAACAAAGATTTAAATTTTCCAGAAGGAATCTTGACCATTAAAGTGTTAGTTGATATAAGTAGTGTTTTGAGAGGTTGTTGACACATGAAGGGTTAAAGTTTGCGTCATAGGACAAAGATCATTTAGCAAATTAGTTTTTGAGTTGACAAACTATTCAAATATGTTTACACTTTTTTTGCCTTGAAAGAGATTAAGGCAATACAGCAACAATCAATTAGATTTTTGCTCAGCCTAGAAAAGTTAAAAGCAACCAGCTACAAGGTGCCTTTCATGATGTCATGCTCAACTCATTTAAAGAAAATGTATATGTCAAGCTCGAGATTTATTATTTATGTCAAAATTAATAACTGCAAAAACTAATAATAATGCTGATTTATGTAGTGTAATCCAGCATTGTGTATCACAGTAGCTAATCACTTTGAGAAAAATACTCTTTATGCAAAACACTGCTTGTCTTCGCCATGTTGTTCCTATACGGAATCTACTAATTTAAACCATTCAACACTACTGACTAGGTAAGGACTATTCCTTGCTGTCGAAAAATATGCTCTTAAATTCTTTGAAACTAATTTGATGGCGTGATGATGTCTAGGCAGCAACATTTTCAGTCAAATTAGTTTCGAAATAATCAACAGCTTACCATGGTTGGCTTGAAAATGAACATACTAGGATTCCATTTATGAATGGGGTAAAACTCTCCGACAAATCCCTGAAAACGTAAATTCTTTCTGATGCACAGTGTATTCTGTTGAATATTTTGAAGTTAATATGACTGGTAGCAACAGCTTCCAGTCATATTACTTTCAAACTATTTAACAGCTGTGTTATTGTCTTGAAATTGAAATATGGTGGGCTCATTGACGCATATGTTAATACATATTTTATTACACTCATTCTCTGTTTAGATGTATGGGGCTTTGATACAGCAGCTGTGGATGTTTTACGCAATATGAAGCCCCAAGATCTGCAGCTGATGATCAATAAATACTCAGTGCTATTGGACCATGATTCTGAACTTCTACCTCACAACATGAAAATGAACAATGTAAGTCAATGCTGCTCTGCAAGGTAAACAACGTTAATATTGGGATCCATTTCTAAATATACCCCTCCCCACCACCTCCCCCATCACCCCACCCCACCACCCATTTCACATCAAGAGTATACTTACCTCCCTAATACTTTTGATATTGCTAAATATTGGCGTTCACTCAATAAAACACTCAGATTAAAAACAGTTAGGTGCCCCTACTGGGCAGGTAGACAGAGGTAGTCAGGCGGATGCCGGCCCCACCACCGCGCATGCGCCGACTACTACTTCCTCTTTGCTAATTTATTGGCAGAGAGTTCACATGCGTTTGTGCTTGTTAAGAAGTTTTCACTCGTTTACCTGTGTAAAATAGTCTGAATATACCTGGAAAGAAAGAGAAAGATGTCAGAAAGGGGGACTTCTCTGGAGGAGGGAGCTGGATCTCTTTATCAGGTGATTTCAACTATATTCTAGCGAGTTTTTTCCCCGGTGTAATGTGTTTCCGGGACTCGCGCTTACCGTGATGAGCGCCGTTTTGAGTTGGTTTTTTCAACTCGGTGCTATATAAGTCTAATCTCTCTTTGTGTTTATGTTCACAGGTATGGATTTGCATTATTAGTGGACATCTCAGCACAGGAGGGTTTGTTTCTCTCCACCACGGTTCCATTTCCTACTAATACTGTTAGGTTATCTAACCAAAAAATCTATGCTCAGTGAGTTGGAGGCTTGATATAAAGGTCTTCTCACTTTGCCCTCTTGATCCAATTCCTTCCCCTTAGGTGGAGAGAGTTAAGAGGCGTAGTCTTGGTGGAGTGCTCCAATGCATCACGTGGGATGGTTTGTCTATACCAGGTGTCAGGTATCTAATTAATGATATGAGGTGATATGAATTGTTTGAAAAAATAATGACTGTATTTACCATTGTTATCATTGTGTATCTGATGGTGTGTAGTCTGAATATCCAAGTGAGGACGTTATGTTAGGAATACAATTCGTTCTTGCACTTAGATGCTTGTTGCGGACCGCTTTAATTTCTGTCATGGGATTGATGACATCATAATCAGCCTTGCTCTTTATTTACATTTAAAGTTTTGTCCAACGCTGGTTTCTTATGGTTACTGATCTTTATGATCTTTTCCCTCTCTTTAGTTGGTCTTGAGTTTTTTAAAGCTAACCTTGACTAACTTGCTCATTGTCCTCGTCCTGTGTCCTGTTTCAGAGACCTGGTTGTCCGTCCTGTGGCCGGTTTCTGAAGGATCGGTTTGTTCCCCATTTGTGCTTCAGCTGCAGTCCCTGTGGACCGCTGCTTAAGTGCGACGTATGTAAGCAATGGGGGCGCGAACTAATGTCTGACTTTTTGTCATTGCAGGCAAAGGAGAAGGGCGTGGAGGAGGAGAGGAAGGCGAAGAAAGAGAGTGTTTCGAAGAAGGGTAAGAGGAAGGCCTCGTCCGCGGTGGACATGGAGGCCTTCCGGTCCGAAATGTTGGGAGAGATGCAGAGGACAATAAAGGATTTGGTCCCAGAGTTGCTTCGCAGCATGCTTCCTGGGCCAGCTCCTTTGTTGTCCTCAGCATCTGCTTCAGAGCAGGTTATCCCCGCCTCTGAATCTAATTTCCGTAAGTCGATTCCGTTGTTTGAGAACGATTCAGCGGTGGCCCCGTTGATGTGGGGCGTTCCACGACCCTGGCAGCAGGCTTGGTGCCGCGCCGAGGGGCCGTGGACATCGGTTGTTGCAGGAACCCGCGGTCTGCTCATCAGACCCTGGGTATGCCTCCTATGGCACCTTCCCTGGCCAGTCCGGGTTAGCTCTCTTTGCTGACCCGGAGTCTAACCTTTCTGGCCATGAGGAAGAGGATTTCCTGCTAGGGTCGCCGTCTGGGGACGTGACCATGGACTACGACGTCTGTGCACCCCTCGCGGGGAATGACGTGGTCCATGGTTCTACTCACGCCGGAGTAGAATTCACGGTCCAGAAGGTGACCCTGGGCGGTGCTGAAGGCCAGCGTTACCGCATACCTCGTCTTGCCGAGAGTGTCGCTGGTGCTGGTCTGGACCGTGGTGGGGCGGTGTCTGCCCCGCGCTCTACCACGGCGCCTGCTCTTGGTCAAGCCAGTGAGCTTAGCATGCCTGGTCTTTCGGGGCCGCATGTTTTCCCTGGTTTGCCAGCGGTATCAGCATACCCGCCGTCAAGCTCTGCTGCGTGCGCTCAGGAGGAAGACGAAGGCCCCCGTCTTGTAGAGCGCTCGCAGCTAGCCACGGAGGAGGATTGGTCGGACGCTTGCCAGTGGCTGGTGAGTGTTCAGCCAGACCGGCCCGTGGAGCAGTCGACTAGCCAGCGAGATCACAGGCCGTGGTTAGCTGGTAAGCCGACTGCAAACGCTATGCCATCTCTGCGGCTGGCTGAGCATGTCGTGGACATGTTCGAGGCGGCGGAGACGTCCATTAAGGTGAATGGGCGTCTCGCGAAGGCCCCTCGCGAGGTGGCCAGGCGTTGCCGCATCGTGCCCCTGGACTACCAGCGGTACGGTATGGTGCCCAAGCCAAGCGTCGATGACCGCGCGGCTTTGGGCGAAGATGCGCGGCCAGGCTCCCGTTCTGACACGGGTGTCCTGTGCTCGAACGCGTTGCGTTCGGCAAATGCCGTGATGCGGAGGAGAGTGGGAGAGCGTCGATTGCTGCTCTGTCCCACGTCTCCCAGCTGTTACAGGGGGTGGTAACGGCATCCGCATCGCGCCAACCAAGCCCGGTCACAGTCCAGAGAGCCATCCAGGATGGTATCAACCTGGCTCTGGACTGCTTGACGCGGGCGGTGACCAGGAGTGTCCGGGCGAGGCGCACGTTTGCCTTGGACAATCTGTGCCCGTCCCAGGACCTGTACAATAGGCTACTGCGTACGCCTATGACAGGTCCTGGTCTCTTTGGAGGTGAGGGATGCAAGCACCTCCAGGAGACGGTGACTCTGGTCAACAACCAGAGGGCGCTGCGAGAGCAATTTGAAGTGCTCCGTCGTGCGAGCGTTCGCGCAGCACCCCCTGCGTATCGTCCCCTGCAGGCTCGAGGTGGAGGTGGCCAGGTCCGAGGCCAGCCACCATCGCAGCGACGGCCTAGGCCGCATGCGATTCGGCCCGCAGCGAGGGGGGCGCAGGCTCCCCAGGCGCAGCCAGTCAGGCAGCCACCCGCGCACCGAGGTGCGCGCTGTGCTGGGCGTGGCACGCGGGTATCTGGTCGCGGAGGTGAGGGATGCAAGCACCTCCAGGAGACGGTGACTCTGGTCAACAACCAGAGGGCGCTGCACGAGCAATTTGAAGTGCTCCGTCGTGCGAGCGTTCGCGCAGCACCCCCTGCATATCGTCCCCTGCAGGCTCGAGGTGGAGGTGGCCAGGTCAGAGGCCAGCCACCATCGCAGCGACGGCCTAGGCCGCGTGCGATTCGGCCCGCAGTGAGGGGGCCGCAGGCTCCCCAGGCGCAGCCAGTCAGGCAGCCACCCGCGCACCGAGGTGCGCGCGGTGCTGGGCGTGGCACGCGGAGATCTGGTCGCGGTAATCGGGCCTGATGGGCCGGTTACCATGGTGGGAACCACTCCGGTGTTTCTGGCCGAGAAGGCAGTGCCACTCTCGCACTCCTTATGTCCACCTCTCCGATTGGCCGACCACTTGCCAGAGTGGAAGCGGTTGACTCAGGACCGTTTAGTCTTGCGATGGCTTTCTGTCGGCTATCATCCCGATTGGATGACAGGCCCGCCATCGCGACTGTCTCTCGTGCCGATCTGGACTCCGATTCCGAGAGATCCAGATCAAAGGTTGTGTATCGAGGAGGAGATAAATTCCCTCCTACAAATAGGAGCTATTCAGCCGGCGCAGAGGTGCCCGGGCTTCTATTCAACGTGTTCTTAGTAACAAAAAACACCGGAGGGTGGAGGCCGATTCTCAACCTCAAGCCATTGAACAAGTTCATAGAGACGCCCAGTTTCAAGATGGAGACTGTGCGCTCGGTGTTGGCGGGGTTAGAGCAGGGAATGTGGACAGCTTCAATAGATTTGAAGGATGCTTATTTCCACATTCCCATAGAGAGGAGTTTCCGTCGCTTCCTGAGATTTGCATTCCAGGGCAGACAGTGGGAATTCAGGGTATTACCCTTCGGAGTTTCCACGGCTCCTCGGGTCTTCACCCGTGTGGTTCTCGCGATCACGGCATACCTCCGCAGGAGAAGCATAGCAGTCCACACGTACATAGATGACTGGCTGTTAAAAGCACACACCCAGGAAACGTTATCGTCCAATCTGGAGATTGTTTTGAAAACTCTCACGGACTTGGGCTGGATAATCAATTTCCAAAAATCAGAGCTGACTCCATCCCAGAAGTTTGTTTACCTGGGCATGTTCTTCGATCTGGAGACGGGATATGTTTATCCTACTCAGGAGAGGGTTCAGAGACTCATCTCCTTAATACAGTCGGTGTGCGACAGTCGTCATGTCCTGGCACGGGTTTACTTGAGAATGCTGGGTTTGATGTTTTCATTGGAACCAGTCATTCCGCAGGCGGCCTTACGCAGGCGCCCGATCCAGTTGTTTCTCATGACACAGTGGACCCAGAGTTCAGGTTCGCTGGACTCGAACGTGTCAGTGTTGGCGCCTCTAATTCACCACCTGCAATGGTGGTTGAATATAGAGAATCTCTTGCTGGGGGTTTTGCTAACCCCTCCCCACCCTCAGGTGACTGTATATACAGATGCATCGATGGAGGGGTGGGGAGCTTGTCTGGAAGAGTCTACAATATCAGGGCTTTGGGATCTGGATCAGTCAAAGGAAGATATCAATCTACTGGAGCTAAGAGCAGTAGTCCTGGGCCTGGAACATTTCTTACAGAAAGTTCAGGGCAAGTTTGTTCTTATTCGTTCAGACAACTCAACAGTAGTGACTTACATAAACCGCCAGGGCGGAACGAAGTCGCCCAGTCTCTGTATGATGACTTGGAAACTGCTTTGTTGGTGCCTGGATCACAGGATTACCTTGAGAGCAGTTCATATTCCGGGAAGGCTAAATCTGCTAGCAGACTCATTGAGCCGAAGGATGAGTATTTTACCCACGGAATGGCAACTAAATCAATGTGTGGCGGATCGTCTGTTCGACCATTGGGTGAAGCCCAACATCGATTTGTTCGCAACGAAGAAGAATGCGAAGATGACGACGTACGTCTCTCCGATTCCAGACCCAAGCGCTTTCGCAACAGGTGCGTTAGCTATCAGCTGGGCGGGAATGTATGCATACGCATTCCCTCCAGCGATCCTGATTCCAAAGGTGCTTCAGAAAATGAGGCAGCAGGAGTGCCAAGTGCTTCTGATCACCCCGGATTGGCCAAGCCGATCATGGTATACGGATCTGCTGGACCTTCTGGTCTGCAGTCCGGTTCCTCTGCCTCTGATGGACGACCTTATCTTCCAGGGCAAGGCCCTTCACGACAATCCGTCAATGTTCCGATTGACTGCGTGGATGTTGTCAAGGAATCTAGAATTAAGGAGGGCTTTTCTGAGCAAGCGGCCATGTTTATGGCCAAAGCCAGGAGGGGGTCAACCTCCAGAGCATATAACTATAAAATCAACAGATTTGCAGAGTGGTGCTCAAAAAGATGTATTGATCCAATGGATGCATCTATTCAGGTAGTAGCTGATTTCCTCTGTCACCTATATGATGCCTATAGCCTCAAGCCTAACTCTATTGCTGGTTATAAGTCAGCTTTAATGGCTGTTATTCCTTGCTTGGCTAACAGGGGGAGTGATGAAGTAAGTACATTAAATGTATTAATTAAAGGCATGGGCAATCTAAGACCAAGGAATCCCCCTGTGATTCCGTCTTGGAGTTTATCAGTCTTTGAAATATCCAGGTCAACCTATTTTTTTGCCATCTTTAACTAGATATGATCCTAATTCTAAAGTATGGTGCCCCGTACGGGCGCTGCTCCGGTACAAACAGCGTACTTCGGAGTGGCGTACCGACCAGTCAGCGTTATGGTTGTCATATATTGAACCCCATGGCAGGGCGTCTAAGGACACCATTTCTAGGTGGATTGTAGAATGTATTCAGTTTTGTCACATATCCGCCACCGGGAGACAGGTTGATGTGGCCAAGGCTCACAGTGTCCGCGGTGTCGTGGCATCCACTGCCCTGTTTAGTGGGGTCCCTGTGGATGACATTATGTCCGTGGCTCAGTGGCACTGTGAGTCAAGTTTCACAGACCATTACCTCCATGACACCTCAAATCCTCTCGCCTTGTCGATTTTGAAACAATAATCGCCTGTATGTTTTATGAGGAGCGTTTCCTCATTGCTTATATACATCACATTTAAGTAATGGTAACAACCACTTGTCGGGACTGCATCAGGCTTCTCTACTGGGAACGTGATGACAGCTTCCAAGTTCAACAAGGTCAGTCTTGTTTATGTGTTGTTCATTGTTAAATGTATTGTCACATTACCCGTTATTATTAATATGGTGATGGTTTGTGTGGATTGTGGTTCATAGAGAGTATATGAAAATGGAGTACTTTCGTCTCTGTCCTGTAGTACGTGGCACTAGTACGTAGAGAGCGTATAAGACATTGAGGTCATCTAGTCTTCTTCACAGGAGGGGGGGGGAGCGCATATGACATTCGGTCATCTCTCATGCATCGGTTGTGTTATCCGATGGTTTGTCAAATCCTGACTCTGTTCTCACACAGTTTTCAGATGTTTTTAAGTGCCGTAAACGCGTGAAAGCGTATAGGGAAGAGCTGGTCTTTTGACCTCGCCTCCCTCCCGCCAGATTCACTTTCGAATTCTGGCAATATCAAAAGTATTAGGGAGGTAAGTATACTCTTGATGTGAAATAAACGAAATCTAGGATTTCTTTTTTCACGAGAGAGTTGATACTTACCTCCCTAGATACGGACCCGGCCTCTCCACCCCACAGAGGCTCGGTCTTCAGGCTCTTAGCAGTTGCATGTGTGTCAGCCAATAAATTAGTCAGAGGAAGTAGTAGTCGGCGCATGCGCGGTGGTGGGGCCGGCATCCGCCTGACTACCTCTGTCTACCTGCCCAGTAGGGGCACCTAACTGTTTTTAATCTGAGTGTTTTATTGAGTGAACGCCAATATTTGGCAATATCAAAAGTATTAGGGAGGTAAGTATCAACTCTCTCGTGAAAAAAGAAATCCTAGATTTCGTTTATTTCTCGTTAAGCTCAACCCACATTTTCATACACGGTGGAATCAATTTAAAACTTTGAAACCTGAATTTCCAGAATCTAAATTTCAAGGTAGCCATGCATGTAAGCTGTTGAATATTTTGAAACTAATTTAACTGGCCACTGGCAAAAAATCGATTGATTGTGATTTCATAACCTTTTTACGTCAGATATGACACATTTTTTATGATGTAAGAAATAGTCAGTTGAATATTTTTAATTTGATTTGCTGTACGTAAACTTTAACTGCCTCATGCAGCAACAGTGTTTACAGTAAAGTTAGTTTCAAGATATTCAACAACCTACACGTCTATTGTTACTGTGAAATTGAGATACTGGGATGTGAGTTTTGAATGGCATGTGAACCGTCACTAGCAAAAATCATGTGAATTACAAGCACAATAGTTTAAGGCTTTTGCTTGGAGGTTATTGAATTATGTAACACAGGTATTGATATTTGCATTAACAATAATTCACATTAATTCTTATTGCCATAAAGATGTCTCACATGCATTTTCCACATATACATCACAATAGATCACTTAATTTTGTGTGTATTACTATTTGCATAATACCAAGTCAGAGTACATTCTTATTTGTATAATGTTAAGTGAGTTCCGCGTTTTGTTTTACATGCGCCTGACAGGAGAGTGACTCAGTGACCAATCGCGTGGCAGGTTTCGTATGTAAACATGTGTTGTCTGAGCATTTGAGCTGTGTTACCTGCTTTGTGGTGATTGGACGAGAACACGGACAGAATAGCACTTATCTGGTGAGTCCATCTACCTATTGTTGTGCATATATAAATAGGCTTATATCCTCAAAGAGAATGGGCATGCGATTATGTGTAAATAAGTGTGTCGCCTTATGTGCAACAAAGATGGCTGTGTCAGTAATGTAGAACTATTTGGCAGACAGACAGACAGACAGACAGTCTTATAATAGTTGTGAGTCCCAAATAAATCAGGATGATGTGCTATAGTTGCGACTTAGGCAGCTTTATCAGAAATATTCAGAATTTAACAGACTGACAGACAAACTTATACAAGTTATTTGTGACAACTAAAAGCTGTACAATATTTATTTTTAATAAGGAGAATTTAACCAACATCACTGATAAAAATTAAAAACTAAAATATCAAGTACTTATTGGCAAACTAATTTAAACTTATTAAATAATGTCTTACAGGCTAAAACTGATAAATCATTAACAGTATAAACCTCAAAACATTGTGTTCTAAATATAAACTAGTGCATTATCTATTTTTCATTTAACACCTTTACCCGTATCGATGATCTTGATTATGTAGCTTTTAACCATGCTATTACGTCTGACAAACAGGCTGTCCAAGCCCTCTATCATGCCTTTGGTACAGCAACTCCGTCTTGATAAATCAAGAGGAAGGTCTGGTTAGGCGTCACATAAGGTCTGGTTGATAAATATATTAAAATGCTATAGTTGCGACTTAGGCAGCTTTGTCAGAAATATTCAAAATTGAACAGACTGACAGACAAACTTATACTGGTTATTTGTGTCCTTTATATGAGATGTTAATTCTCAGTCCCATGTGGTCTTTGCTGTGCCTGGAAAGGGTGAAAAGAGCTGGTGTTGGCATAAAATAAACTGACATTATATGGTATGAATATAACATAAAAAACAGTTTGTACTTGAGGAAGGTGTTGACTGTCACCTTAGTGCTCTCTTTTGTCAATGAACTTAGGGGCCATGTTAGCTATATATTATCACCTCTGATCTCAAACTCAAGGTATTCTTAACCAGTCGCAGTATAAAGGTTAACCTACTTATATTCCGGAGTTATGTGTATTTCGTTATGCACTTAGTGAGACTGATATTTGACCTGACACTCAAATTGCTTCTAATCAGCAACAAGATCAATAAATCTGCCAAATTTGATTATTCTACCTTCTTACATTCCTGAGTTATGTTCAGCAATGTATATTAAATTCTGTATTTAGCCCTCAAATTTGTTAAAGAAATTTTTTTAATTTTCTCATTGAAAATCTCCATTTGCAGAAAACAGAAGGATATCTTTGAAATTTACCATTGGAATTACTGGCTCGATTATCGAGCCAGTCATTCCAGTGGTAAAATTTCACAAATAGTCTTTACTTTGTCTGCAAATGGTGATTTATGAAGGCCACTGCAGTCTCCATTTTTGGTCGGGTTGAGGGTTAAAGGGTTAATGATGCCATGACCTATATATTTAACACCTTCACCTGAACCTCAAACTACTTCTAGACCAGAGATATGTTGCAGATAAAGAGACAGACAGACAAATGATGCTGACTACAATACTCATGCCAGCCTAGGTCATAAGTCAATAGGGACCAGAAATGATATTGTGCTGATCGAAGGAACTAATGAAAATATTGCAATAGAATGAAAGGGAAGACATCATATGAACTTAATCGGAATATGAATATTTCCCAGAAATTGAAAAATATGCACACTGAATTTTATGATCAGCGTACATCTTTCACCTTTGAATTAGCCATTCTTCATTTTATTTCAGCATATCATTAGAAAATTTGTTGTGGTGAATGGGTAGCACGTGCCCTTTCATATTTTTCTACACTTTGAAATGCACGTGAACATGTAGCTATTTCAATGATTGATATAATATAATTTTGAGGAATCAGATTTGCATTGGTAATCATAGGGGGGATTTTGTTTTGGCCACATCCTCTTTGCTGACCGTCATCCTCTTTGCTCACCATGTTGATGTGTGCGTTGATGTGTGCGTGTGTATAGCAAACTAACCATTTTGAGCATTGAATTTACTCTGTATTGTTGTTATATCTCCAGCTAAGTGGCAGCTGGGACAGACGACTTTGTATCTGGGACATTGAAAAGGGAATGTGAGTCTTTAATTGTGACCAATTGTCTCTCATGATTTAAATGTTTTCTATCCTATTGTATCCTATCCTATCCTATCCCTCCCTCCCTCTATCTAATCTATCTATCTTCCTGCCTGCCTGCCTGCCTGTCTGCCTACCTGTCATGCCTGCCTGCCTACCTGTCATGCCTGCCTGTCTTCCTACCTACCTAGATATCTAATATTTTAATATTAATAAGTGTGTGGCAGGTAAAATACATGGTTTTTGAGGCCTACATGGAGCGGAGGATACTTCAACATAGCAATCTAATTAAGATACAGTATGTGATGTATGATTGTGGTGAATGATGTGCTGTATGAGTACTGCACGGTGTGGTGTGCACTGTGTGATGGCAGTGAGTTATGTGGTGTATGATATGTAGTGTACCTCGTGTGTGATGTGCGGTGTCTGATAATAGGGCAGTACCATGTCTTGTCATGTTCTTGTTGTGTTGTTTTAATAATCAAATTGTGTGTTATCCAAATAATACTATACATACTGACATATATAGGCGCATTTCTTATATATTCTTGTATTATTTACTCCAAACGCCTCAATCTGTTTCAAAATTCTTAAACCATAGACAGTGCTAAACCCTTTTGAGGAGTACTGAATCGACAGCAGCTGGAAATTTGTGCTGAGCTAGAAATGTGTGCATGGTAAAATGATTGCTTATAGAATGTGTGCTTGTTTGATATTTCAGTTTATGTGACACATTTCATAACACAGAAAATAATTGTCCTCTGGAGAATAATGAACTGGCATGTGATGGTGTCATACTGGACATGGACTATAGCCCTACAAGGTATGATCTGATACAGCATCTTACACACATTTACCTAGAAGGTATGATTCATATTCAATACTGCATTTTACGCGTGCGCACACGCACGCACGCACGCACCTTTCAGTCAAATGGTTTTCAAGATATTCTCCGAATAGCCACCAACAACTTTCAGTCAAATGGTTTTCAAGATATTGTTCGTGAAAATTCAGCAGTCAGACAGTTAATATATTAAGTTGTTCATTGCAGTATCTCAATTTGACAGAATAGTTTATACATCGTACAAACAGTGAGTAATGCATGTGTCAACTTGATAGCAGTGTTTGCAATTTTAGCCCCAGAATGGATCTCTAAAGCTTACTCACGTATGTTATTTGTTAAAAAAAATTTTGAATTATTATTGGGTGGACTAACCCAATAATAAACTAAGATATTTGCCCTGTAGGTGGGGCTTGGAATACACCTTCCGTATCCTCTGCGTGTCGTAAGAGGCGACTAAAGGAGGTACGGGTGAGGTAACCCTGACAGAAACCTCGAGTGCTGAAGACGGAGGTTCCAGGCCGCACGGCGCACTCTAATAAACCATGGATCCACGCACTTAACGCTTATGATCATGTCGATAGTCACTTACAGGACTGGCGGTATGATTAGCGAACGAAAAGAAGAAGAAGAAGAAGAACTAAGATATAGGATCATGTTGGAACCGTTCTTTTCTCATATGGCCAAAATTAACTTACGCTCGAAAGAATAAATGGATAAAATGTGACATAAAGTAAAGTACTTGAGAATGGTGTTTAGGATTGACATGCAGTAGTAATACTATACATTAATAACACTATATCGTATTAGAATTACTCTCTTTTATTAGAAATGAATTCGCATATGCATCCAGTGACAGGATGGTCTACATACGGAAATTCTCCACACTTGGCTCCAAAATGCCACTGGTGAACACACTCCAGGGACACGAAGGCGAGATAACGTGTGTGCGGTGGAATCCAATCCAGAGTAAATGGGTGACTGGATCAGAAGACAGTACTGTTAGAATCTGGGTGAGGAGAGAGAAGATTTAACCCTTTAACCCTCAAATCCTTTTATTTTTAATTCAATTTTCTCATAGAAAATGTCCATTTGCCGACCAAGAGAAGACTATTTTTGAAACTTTACCACTTGAATGACTGGCTCGGTTATCAAGCCAGGCATTCCAGTGGTAAATTTTCAAAAATAGTCTTCTCTTGGTCTGCATATGGACCTTTCTCAAGACCACTGCAGAAGCCATTTTTTGATGATGTGACTGTTAAAGGGTTCAAACTTCATTCAGAATAACATATATTCATATTAATTCCCTGTTCTTAAGAAATGTGGTGCATACATTGCATGCTTTTCCCATCTGACTTTTTGTGTGATATGGAGACAGGATCCCTCTATAAACAAGCATTCCTAAGAATACTGAGTCTCACCCATGCACCTTTTTCAATGATCTCGATCTTTGACCTTTTGCAGCCCCAAATCTAGAAGCTTCTTCAGAATCCCAACAGCAAACTCCTACCCAAGTTTGGTGGAAATACATCCAGGAGAATGAGTTATCGCACTCCACCCATTTCAATAATCTTGACCGTTGACCTCTTAAATCACAAAAGCAATGCACTTCTTCAGGATCCCTGGGGCAAGCTTCCGCACAATTTAGGTCTAGATCCCTCCAGTAGAACTTGATTTATCATGCCAGACACACACATGCAAAGTTCCAAACCTGAGTACCAGGATCGATCCCGCATTCAGGCGTGTGGTCATGGTGTCATAACCTGCTCTGTGCCATTCGTCATTCACATTACACATCCTACAAAGGGGATATAAAACAGTCGGGCTCATCTCCCTCATTCATCGATTGATTTCTGTGTGTTTGGAGATGGCTGATGAGTCAAATCCTGGCCAGGAATAGTTTGCTGCAGGTTGGACATGTGAGTGAATGTGATAAAGGGAGCTGTGAGATACTGGTGGCCCTGGACTTACCTGTTTCTCTTCACCCTTTGATACCCTGTTGTTTTTGTATGCAATGGCTCCATTGTTTGGGAGGCAGCGCTGTGTAGAACGCTCCTTTGCCAGCCAGCCCATGTCTCAGGATCCATAATGCAATTCTTCAGAGAGCCGTTCAGTGTGTCCCTAACCTGCTTTTTCTGTCCACCGTGCAAAGGTTTTCCATCTCACAGTTCACCATACAGAAGTTTATTTGGCAATTGCTCGTCTGATATTCTTGCCACATGCCTTGCCCATATAATCTGTTCTTTCACCAGCAGAGTTGGTAGGTGGGCACGAGATAGCACTTCTGTATCAGGCGGCTTGTCTTTACATATGATGTTGAGTAGTCGATGCATGCAGGTTAAGTGAAAGTGATTCAGTTTCTAGGTATGCTGACTATAGAGTGCCCACATCTCACATGCGTACATATGGGTAGGCAAGATGATGGTTCTGTATAGCTTGAGCTTAGGTAGAACACGCTACAAGGACATGAATGGTAGATAGCGTGTATAGCTTGAGCTTAGGTAGAACACGCTACAAGGACATGAATGGTAGATAGCGTGTATAGCTTGAGCTTAGGTAGAACACGCTACAAGGACATGAATGGTAGATAGCGTGTGTGCGGTGGAAACCATTCCAGAGTAAACGGGTGGCTGGATCAGAAGACATTATTGTCAGAATTTGGGCGAGGAGAGAATATTTCAAACTTCATTCAGAATAACACATATTCATATTAATTCCCTATTCGTATGAAATGTAAAATGTGGAGCATTTTGAAACTTCGTATCTATGTGACAAGATAGCTCCGTATCTTAGACTTACTGATACAAAACTTTGCTGGCATTGATTGACAGCTGTATGGGAAGCAATTATGGTCATCAAAATTTATGGAATTATGGTCGTGGTCAATTATACTCATACAAGTCAGAGAATCTTGCAATCTGAAATGAGTACAAACCCTGAAGCTTGCTTATGTGATAACTATTGACCATGCGCATGTTTAAATCACTAGTGGTCACATGAATTACCTGACTGTGCTGTCATTTTTTTTTCATGCTACTCTGATTACTCTCCCAAGGCTGGTGTGAGTATTGCATTTTTCACATCAAGAGTATACTTACCTCCCTAATACTTTTGATATTGCTAAATATCGGCTTTCACTCAATAAAACACTCAGATTAAAAACAGTTAGGTGCCCCTACTGGGCAGGGAGTCAGAGGTAGTCCGGCGGATGCTCGCCCCACCACCGCGCATGCGCCGACTACTACTTCCTCTTTGCTCATTTATTGGCTAAGGGTTACATGCGGTTTTGTGCTACTCTACATTTTCTGCGCGTTTACCTTGTTTTTCACTTATTTGACGATTGTTGTACGTTCGTGGCATGTCGGAAAGAGAGGACTCACCTTTGGAAGGAGCTGGATCTCTTTATCAGGTGACTTCTTTGATATGCTAGCGTGTTTTGTCCCGGTTTAATGTGTTTCCGGGACTCGCGCTTACCGTGATTAGCGCCTGTTTGTGTTTGTTTTTTACAACATGGTGCTTCATAAGTCTCATTTCTCTTTGTGTTTTTGTCCACAGGTATCACGTAGAAGCTTTGATGGACTTCTCGGCACAAGAGGATATGTTTCTCTCCACCATGGTTCCATTTCCTACTAATACTGTTAGGTTATCTAACCAAAAAATCTATGTTCAGTGAGTTGGAGGCCTATTATAAAGGTCTTCTCACTTTGCCCTCTTGATCCAATTCCTTCCCCTTCGGTGGAGAGAATGTAGAGGCGGACTATGGTGGAGTTCTCCGGTTCATCACGTTGGATGGTTTGTCTGTACAAGTGTCAGGTATCTAATTATTGATAAACAAAAGGGGAGATAATTTCCTTTTTTGCCAATGCTAGAATTGGAAGGAGTTATCTCTGTATATCTGATTGTTGTGTACTCGAAATGCCAATTCAACGGAAATGTTCCGGTTACTTATACAATTCGTTCTTGCACTTGGTGCTTGTTGCGGATCGATTATTTTGGTCACGGGAGTGATGACGTCATAATCGGCCTTGGCCTTTATTAACATTTAACGTTTTGTCCACGGCTGGTTCTTCTGGACTTGCGATCTTGAGGATCCTGTCCCTCTCTTTTTAGTTGGTTTTGAGTTCGCTAACCTTAACTATCTTGCTCATTGTCCTTGTCCTTGTCCTGTTTCAGAGACCTGGTTGCCCGTCCTGCGGGAGGTTTCTGAAGAATAGATTCGTACCGCACTTGTGCTTCAGCTGCAGTCCCTGTGGACCGTTGCTGAAGTGCGATGTATGTAAGCAGTGGGGGGGGAGATCTAATGTCTGATTTTCTCTCATTGCAGGCAAGGGAGAAGGTGATGGAGGAAGAGAGGAAGAAGAAGAAGGAGGGTAGTAAGAAGGGTAAGAAGAAGGCCTCATCCGCGGTGGATATGGAGGCCTTCAGGTCCGAAATGTTGCAAGAGATGCAGAGGACAATAAAGGATTTGGTCCCAGAGTTGCTTCGCAGCATGCTCCCTGGGCCAGCTTCTTTGTTGTCCTCGGCATCTGCTTACGAGCAGGTGATCCCCGCCTCTGAATCCGGTCTCTTTAGGTCCGGTCCGTTTGTGGATTCAGAGGTGGCCCCTTTGTTGGGGGCAGTCCAAGACCCTGGCAGCAGGCATGGCGCCGCGCCGAGGGGCCGTGGACAACGGTTGTTGCTGGGACCCGCGGTCTGCTCATCAGACCCTGGGTATCCGCGCGCCGCGGGTGTCAAAGCCTCCTATGGCACCTTTCCTGGCCAGTCCGGGTTAGCTCTCTTTGCTGACCCAGAGTCTAATCTTTCTGGCCAGGAGGAAGAGGATCTCCTGCTAGGGTCGCCTTCTGAGGACGTGGCCATGGAATACGACGTCTGTGCACCCCTCGCGGGGAATACAGACGACGTGTTCCGTGGTTCTACTCTCGCAGGAGTAGATTTCACGGTCCAGAAGGTGTCCCCGGGCGGTGCTGTTGACCACGGATACCGCATACCTCGGCTTGCCGATGGTGTCGCTGGTGCTGGTCAGGGCCGCGGTAGGGCGGTGTTTACCCCACGCTCTGCCACGGCGCCTGCTCCTGGTCAAGCCGCGGAGTTTAGCATGCCTGCTCTCTCGGGCCCGCATGCTTTTCCGGGCTTGCCAGGGGTATCAGCTTATCCGCCGTCGACGTCAACTGCGAGTGCTCTGGAGGAAGACGAAGGCCCTCGTCTAGTAGAGCGCTCGCAGTTAGCCACGGAGGAGGATTGGTCGGACGCTTGCCAGTGGCTGGTAAGTGTTCGGCCCGATCTACCCGTGGAGCTGCCGGCTAGCCAGCGTGACCATAGGCCGTGGTTAGCTGGTAGGCCGGCGGCTACCGCTATGCCATCTCTGCCGCTGGCTGAGCATGTCGTGGACATGTTCGAAGCGGCGGAGGCGTCCATTAAGGTTAATGGACGTCTCGCGAAGGCCCCTCGCGAGGTGGCGAAGCGTTGCCGCATCGTGCCCCTGGAATACCAGCGGTACGGTGTGGTGCCAAAGCCAAGCGTGGATGATCGCGCGGCTTTAGGCGAAGATGCGCGGCCGGGCTCCCGTTCTGACACGGGAGTCTTGTGCTCGAACGCGTTGCGTTCGGCGAATGCCGCGCTGCGTGATGCGGAGGAGAGTGGGAGGGCGTCGATTGCCGCTCTGTCCCACGTCTCCCAGCTGCTACAGGGGGTGGTAGCGGCCTCCGCATCATGCCAGCCAAGCCCGGTAACAGTCCAGAGAGCCATCCAGGATGGTATCAACCTGGCTTTGGACTGTTTGACGCGGGCGGTGACCAGAAGTGTCCGGGCGAGGCGCACGTTTGCTCTTGACAATCTGTGCCCGTCCCAGGACCTGTATAATAGGCTGCTGCGGACGCCTATGACAGGTCCTGGTCTCTTTGGAGGTGAGGGATGCAGGCACCTCCAGGAGACGGTCACTCTGGTTAACAACCAGAGGGCGCTGCGTGAACAATTTGAGGTGCTCCGGCGGGAGCGTGTTCGCGCGGCACCCCCTGCGTATCGTCCTCTGCAGGCTCGAGGTGGTGCTGGCCAGGTCAGAGGCCAGCCACTGTCGCAACGTAGGCCTAGGCCACGTGCGATTCGGCCAGCAGCGAGGGGGGCGCAGGCTCCCCAGCCGCACCCAGCCAGACAGCCGCCCGCGCACCGTGGTGCGCGCGGCGCTGGACGGGGCGCGCGGGGATCTGGTCGCGGCAATCGGGCCTGATGGCCTGGTTACCGCAGTGGGAACCACTCCGGTGTTTCACGCCGAGAGGACAGTGCCACTCTGGCACTCCTTATGTCCACCTCTATCCCTAGGTGGACCGGTGGGCGGCCGTTTGGCCGGCCACTTGCCAGAGTGGAAGCGGTTGACTCAGGACCGTTTAGTCTTGCGATGGCTTTCCGTCGGGTATCGTCCCGACTGGGTGACAGGCCCGCCATCGCGACTGTCTCTCGCGCCGATCTGGACTCCTATTCCACGGGATCCGGATCAGAGGTTGTGTATAGAGGAGGAAATAAATTCCCTCATACTAAAAGAAGCCATTCAGCCGGCACAGAGGTGCCCGGGCTTCTATTCAACCCTCTTCTTAGTGAAGAAAAACACCGGAGGGTGGAGGCCGATTCTCAACCTCAAGCCTTTGAACAAGTTCTTAGAGACGCCCAGTTTCAAGATGGAGACTGTGCGCTCGGTATTGGCGGGGTTGGAGCGAGGAATGTGGACCGCTTCCATAGATTTGAAGGATGCGTATTTCCACATTCCCATAGAGGAGTTTCCGTCGCTTCCTGAGATTCGCATTTCAGGGCCGGCGGTGGGAATTCAGGGTGTTACCCTTCGGGATTTCCACGGCTCCTCGGGTCTTCACCCGTGTGGTTCTCGCGATCACTGCATACCTCCGCAGGAGAAGCATAGCAGTCCACACGTACATAGACGACTGGCTGTTGAAAGCACACACCCGGGAATCGTTGTCAGCCAATCTGGAGATTGTTTTGAAAACTCTCTCGGACTTGGGCTGGATGATCAATTTCCCGAAATCAGAGCTAACTCCATCCCAGAAGTTTGTTTACCTGGGCATGTTCTTCGATCTGGAGACGGGGTATGTGTACCCCACTCAGGAGAGGGTTCAAATACTCATCTCGGTAATACAGTCGGTGTGCGACAGTCGTCATGTCCTGGCGCGGGTTTACTTGAGAATGCTGGGCTTGATGGTTTCTTTGGAACCAGTCATTCCGCAGGCCGCCTTGCGCAGGCGCCCGATCCAGTTGTTTCTCATGACACAGTGGACCCAGAGTTCAGGTTCGCTGGACTCGAACGTGTCAGTGTTGGCGCCTCTGATTCACCACCTGCAATGGTGGTTGAATACAGAGAATCTCTTGCCGGGGGTTTTGCTAACCCCTCCCCACCCTCAGGTGACTGTGTATACAGATGCATCGATGGAGGGGTGGGGAGCTTGTCTGGAAGAGTCCACAGTATCAGGGCTTTGGGATCTGGATCAGTCCAAGGAACATATCAATCTACTAGAGCTAAGAGCAGTAGTCCTGGGCCTGGAACATTTCTTACAGAAAGTTCAGGGCAAGATTGTTCTAATTCGTTCAGACAACTCAACAGTAGTGACTTACATAAACCGCCAGGGCGGAACGAAGTCGCCCAGTCTCTGTATGATGACATGGAAACTGCTTTGTTGGTGCCTGGATCATGGGATCACCTTGAAGGCAGTTCATATTCCGGGGAGGTTAAATCTGCTAGCAGGCTCATTGAGCCGAAGGATGAGTGTTTTACCCACGGAATGGCAACTAAATCAATGTGTGGCGGATCGTCTGTTCGACCATTGGGGGAAACCCAACATAGATTTGTTCGCAACGAAGAAGAATGCGAAGATGACGACGTACGTCTCTCCGATTCCAGACCCAAGCGCTTTCGCAACAGATGCGTTAGCTATCAGCTGGGAGGGAATGTATGCATACGCATTCCCCCCAGCAATCCTGATTCCAAAGGTGCTTCAGAAAATCAGGCAGCAGGAGTGCCAAGTGCTTCTGATCGCCCCGGATTGGCCAAGCCGATCGTGGTATACGGATCTGCTGGACCTTCTGGTCTGCAATCCGGTTCCGCTGCCTCTGATGGACGACCTTATCTTCCAGGGCAAGGCCCTTCACGACAATCCGTCAATGTTCCGATTGACTGCGTGGATGTTGTCAAGGAATCTAGAATTAAGGAGGGCTTTTCTGAGCAAGCGGCCATGTTTATGGCCAAAGCCAGGAGGGGGTCAACCTCCAGAGCATATAATTATAAAATCAACAGATTTGCAGAGTGGTGCTCAAAAAGATGTATTGATCCAATGGAATCATCTATTCAGGTAGTGGCTGATTTCCTCTGTCACCTATATGATGCCTATAGCCTCAAGCCTAACTCTATTGCTGGTTATAAATCAGCTTTAATGACTGTTATTCCTTGCTTGGCTAATAGGGGGAGTGATGAAGTAAGTACATTAAATGTATTAATTAAAGGCATGGGCAATCTAAGACCAAGGAATCCTCCACTGATTCCGTCTTGGAGTTTATCACTGGTGCTCCAGGTACTAGGTGATAAGCCTTTTGAACCACTTAGTTCCATTTCTATGAAAATGTTAACTCTTAAAACTGTATTTTTAATTGCTGCGGCCTCGGCGAGGCGTAGGAGTGAAATTCACGCCTTATCAGCCGAGGTTGACCGTTTTGTGGTTACAGGGGAAGGCCTTAAGCTTCTACCTAGGATTAATTTCTTGTCTAAGAATCAGTCATTGAAATATCCAGGTCAGCCTATTTTTTTGCCATCTTTAACTAGATATGATCCTAATTCTAAAGTATGGTGCCCCGTACGGGCGCTGCTCCGGTACAAACAGCGTACTTCGGAGTGGCGTACCGACCAGTCAGCGTTATGGTTGTCATATATTGAACCCCATGGTAGGGCGTCTAAGGACACCATTTCTAGGTGGATTGTGGAATGTATTCAATTTTGTCACAAATCCGCCACCGGGCGACAGGTTGACGTGGCCAAGGCTCACAGTGTCCACGGTGTCGTGACATCCACTGCCCTGTTTAATGGGGTCCCTGTGGATGATATTATGTCAGTGGCTCAGTGGCACTGTGAGTCAAGTTTTACAGACCATTACCTCCGTGACACCTCTAACCCTCTCGCCTTATCGATTTTGAAACAATAACCGCTTTATGTTGTGAAGAGTGCTTCCGCATTGCTTATATACTTCGCCATTCAGCGACGGTGACAACCACTTGTCGGGACTGTATCATCCTTCTCTACTGGAATCGTGATGACAGTTTCCTAGTACAACAAGGTCAGTCTTGTTCATGTGTTGTTCATTGTGTTGTATTGTCACGTTACCCAGTGTTATTAATATGGTGATGGTTTATGTGGGTTGTGGTTCTTTAGAGAGAGTATACGAAAATGGAGCCTTTTCGTCTCTGTCCTATAGTACTTGGCACTAGTACGAAGAGAGCGTGTAGGACATTGAGGTCATTTAATCTTCCTCCCAAGGGGGGGGGGGGGGGGGGGGGAGCGCATATGACAAATCGGTCATCTCTCAGACATCGGTTGTGTTATCCGATGGTTTATCAAATCCTGACTGTGTTTTCACACAGTTTCAGACGTCATAAGTGCCTTAAACGCTTGAAAGCGTATAGGGAAGAGCTGGTCTTTTGACCTCGCCTCCCTCCCGCCAGATTCACTTTCGAATTCTGGCAATATCAAAAGTATTAGGGAGGTAAGTATACTCTTGATGTGAAATAAACGAAATCTAGGATTTCTTTTTTCACGAGAGAGTTGATACTTACCTCCCTAGATACGGACCCGGCCTCTCCGCCCCACAGAGGCTCGGTCTTCAGGCTCTTGGTAGTTGCATGTGTTAGCCAATAAATGAGCCAGAGGAAGTAGTAGTCGGCGCATGCGCGGTGGTGGGGCGAGCATCCGCCGGACTACCTCTGACTCCCTGCCCAGTAGGGGCACCTAACTGTTTTTAATCTGAGTGTTTTATTGAGTGAAAGCCGATATTTAGCAATATCAAAAGTATTAGGGAGGTAAGTATCAACTCTCTCGTGAAAAAAGAAATCCTAGATTTCGTTTATTGTGCAGTCTGTTTGTCTGTGTGCATCTGTCTGTTTATCCGCACGATATCTCCGGAGTCTAGGAAAGTAGAATCACCAAATTTGGCGTATAGATTCATGTTGTCGATGGCTAGGCAAAATTGAGTGAGATCAAACAGTCCAATATCTGGATCAAGGAGTCACTACCATCATTTCTCGACTAAAGGCCGCCCTCAAATATAGGTCGCAGGCCCAAATTTGACCAAAATCCGCCCAAATAACTCTTGTATTCAAGTATAAGACGCTGTAAAAGTGAGAAAAACGTACGTTTTAAAAATTTAAAATTGGTATACAAAATTACCATCACTCAGCACTATGTTTAATGTATGGCTCAAAATATCATGGGTGGAAGAGGAATTATTAAATAGGACCATCTAAATATTGCGTATCTTCAGTAAAGATCATTTATTACATCAAAATCATTCTAATTTTGACAAAATGTCGCTTCGAAAATATAGAAATCACGTGACATTAGGAATGTGTAAGATGGTTACCAGTTGTAATGCCGACCAACATCAGATGATCCAAAACGGAACCACATACGACAAAAATTGCTTGAAAGTCCGAGAATTAAAATGAGATAGACAACTTCTTATGTTGGCGAGCCGCTGGCTCTTTTGTGATTAGAGGCGCTGTGTGATCTTATGCGTTAACGGGAGTTGGTTATCTGGTGAGCCGCTGGCTATTTGGCAATTGGAGGTGCTGTGTGATCTTATGCACTGACGGGAGTTCATTATCAAACGGGTACGGGAAAATTCAGTTCCTATCACGCTATGATAATATATAGCAATTTCTGAGTCCAGAATATTTATATCCAAGTACTCGCTATGGTAAAGATTTTTTGCATTTGGAGGCGAATCACTTGATTTTATCTTTTCTCAATGGCATTTTATGTCAAATTCTGGATAAATTTTGATGTAATAAGTGATATTTATTAACTCTTAGCACTCTGATGTGAAAATTTTAAATTTTCAAATTAAATTAAAAGATGAACTGGTGTTCATTTTAAAACAAATTTGGTGGAAACTGGTGCTGTCGTAGATAGCAACATCATTCACCAAAATTGTTTAAAAATGTACACCAGTTTCTTTGCTACTGGCACCGTAAAAAGATAGAATGTTGACATTATAGTGGTAAACATTAGCAATATTTAGGCGCCCCAATTGAATAATTTAACTTCCGCGTGAGGTTTTTGGAGTGTACATTAAACATAGTTGTCAGGCGGCGAGAATTTTCTAGCGCAAAATTTAGTTCAATTTCCGTGGTATAATTTGTAACCTTTTTAGACAAATTTAGACCAGAAAATGTGTTCAGAAGACTGTGCTCGATTTAAATATGCACCCCCCCCCCCCCTTCCTAGAACATGTAATTTGAAAAAAAAAAACCGCCCTTTAGTCATATTTTTCGGTAAGTACATCCCAATATACACATTTTTAGCCATAAATCTGGACCACAAGTAGGTGTAATCAATAAATCTGGACCACAAGTAGGTGTAATCAATAAATCTGGACCACAAGTAGGTGTAATCAATAAATCTGAACCACAAGTAGGTGTAATCAATAAATCTGGACCACAAGTAGGTGTAATCAATAAATCTGGACCACAAGTAGGTGTAATCAATAAATCTGGACCACAAGTAGGTGTAATCAATAAATCTGGACCACAAGTAGGTGTAATCAATAAATCTGGACCACAAGTAGGTGTAATCAATAAATCTGGACCACTAGTAGGTGTAATCAATAAATCTGGACCACTAGTAGGTGTAATCAATAAATCTGGACCACAAGTAGGTGTAATCAATAAATCTGGACCACAAGTAGGTGTAATCAATAAATCTGGACCACAAGTAGGTGTAATCAATAAATCTGGACCACAAGTAGGTGTAATCAATAAATCTGGACCACAAGTAGGTGTAATCAATAAATCTGGACCACAAGTAGGTGTAATCAATAAATCTGGACCACAAGTAGGTGTAATCAATAAATCTGGACCACAAGTAGGTGTAATCAATAAATCTGGACCACAAGTAGGTGTAATCAATAAATCTGGACCACAAGTAGGTGTAATCAATAAATCTGGACCACAAGTAGGTGTAATCAATAAATTTGGCACATCCATTCATATTATAGGTGGCTATAGGTTTTGTGAGTTTCAAGCCAAACCATCAAATATCTAGGTCATGGGTCATGATATGCAGACCAGAATACACATTTTGGGCATACCTCTGAAATGCAAGAAGGTAGAATCACCAGATTTAGCGAGGGCCTTCATATTAGGGCAGTTTTTGATTGCCTTGAGTTTGAGATTAATGAATCAACTATCGTGTTCATGGGGTGTGGTCACTAAGTGCATTGTCAAGACACAGAGCAAAGACGTGTCAGCATCTCCCTCGAGTGCCTTCTTCTTCTCTGCTATTTCTTTACTAATGGCTATCCTGCTTCTACATACATGATTAGTCACATGTATACATTATGGTATTGTAAATCTTGGTAGACAGAGAGCTTAACTAAGGACTAGCCTGTAATTGTTAGATGAATGCACTGTTGTTTCTTTCAGTCTGGCCATGGTATGAATGAATGTGAGCAGGTATTGGCCACGCAGGATCCAGTGTGTGCTATGTGTATTGACCGTATTAATGGTGCTATCGTGATTGGAGTACAGAAGACAATCAAGTATGACGACACTAAAATTGTAATATATTGTTGGTCTCTAAGGTTATTCATTAACCCTTTAACAGACAAATCCCTGAGTCACTACATTATTAGCTCACCTGGCCAAGTGAGCTTATGGCATGGCGACCATCCGTCTGTCCGTCCATCTGTCTGTCCGTCAACTTTTGCTTGGCGGATTTCAGCCCAATTTGGCTGGAAGGAACCTAAGGGGGTAGGCTTCAGAATTTGTACACAGAATTTTGATTGGTCCATTTTTCCGGCGCCCATCTTGAATTTTCCAAAAAGATGGCGGGAAATCATTTAAAACACTACTCCTCATTAACTGTTTGAGCAATTTCAACCAGACTTGGCTGGAAGGATACTAGGATGGTCGGTTTCAAAACTTGTATACAGAATTTTGATTGGTCAATTTTTCCGGCAGCCATTTTGGATTTTCTAAAAATTTCTGCAAATCGCTTAAAAGGTTACTCCTCATTAACTGCTTTGCCGATTCCAACCAAACTCGGCTGGAAGAACCCTAGGCCCGTATGTTTCAGAACTTGTATACAGAATTTTGATGGTTTGATTTTGATAAGATGCTACTCCTCATAAATCGCTTGGCCAATTTCAACCAATTTTGGCTGCAAGGATCCCATTTTCATAGCCTCTAGAAATTCTATTCAGAATTTTGATAGGTCAATGCTTTGGCAGCAATCTCTGATTTTCTGAAAGTTTTCAGGAAACATTTAAAAACTGTACTCCTTCAATCAATAACCCGATTTCAACAAAACTTGGGTGGAACGATCCTTAGACAGTAGGCTTTCGACATATTAAACGAGGGTCTTGAGTGGTCGATTTTTTGGTGGCCATCTTGGATTTTCCAAAAATCATCCATCATGTCTATTTAAATGCAAATGGTTTAAATGCCAATGGTCCAGGTGAGCGCAACAAGCCCTTGGGCCTCTTGCTTAAGATATATAACTTAATCTGAACTGAATATTTTGAAATTAATCTGACTGAAAGCCTCTACTGCCATAGGCAGAAAAGACTTTAAACAGTCAAGTTAATTTCAAAATATTAAACTTTTTCCTATACAATATACAATATAGGGAATTTGTCGTTGAAAGGGTTAACACTTTAAAGTTCAAGATGGCCAAAAATAGCTTCTTCTGTGGCCTTCGGAATATCCGTCTACAGACCCAAAGAAACTATCTTGAAAATTTACCACTGGAATGACTGGCTCGTTAACCGAGCCAGTCATTCCAGTGATAAATTAAAAAAAATAATCTCTCGATCTGTAAATGGACATTTGCTGTGAGAAAATTAAAATTTTCTTGAACTAATTTGAGGATTGAAGAGATTCTTCTCAGATGTTATATTATACTTATAGATTATGGTATATAGATTCCATATCATTCACTGCCTGGCGCATTCCTTTATGTGTATCACAATTATTGGCTTTTAGCCTTTAAAGGGAGAGAGCGTGATGTCATATAAGAGGGTATTGTGATCGGGTCTGTCTTGTGTCTCCCAAGCTGTATCGAAAAGATTAAATAACTCCAGGAAGGAACGTACATGCAAGAGGATTGCCAGAGTTTGGCCATGATCCAGATAACATAACCCGGATCCAGATCGGATCAAATTCTGGATTTGTGAATATCTTGGAAACTGTTGGTCTGATTTGGCTCAAATTTTGACACAAGAAAGCTTGTGGCTATACTAAACATCCAGAAAAAGTCCCCCAATCCAGAAAATCCCAAACAATGTAGATATTGGGGAAAAAATCTAGGAAATTTACTCTTTACAATGTGA
>JAVVLW010004055.1:0-10649 GCA_034401795.1 Chaetoderma sp. LZ-2023a | reverse complement strand
TATGGGAGCTTTTGGGCAGAAAACAGATCCAAGCTGGCAA
Source organism: Chaetoderma sp. LZ-2023a (assembly GCA_034401795.1). Classification (NCBI taxonomy): domain Eukaryota; kingdom Metazoa; phylum Mollusca; class Caudofoveata; order Chaetodermatida; family Chaetodermatidae; genus Chaetoderma; species Chaetoderma sp. LZ-2023a. The sequence goes on along the minus strand of JAVVLW010004055.1, from coordinate 10,609 downwards.
CCAAACTGTTTATCCGACACTTTTGAAAATGACAAATTTGAAGTCATTGCAATACCCCCACCCCTTGTCATACACACACACATTTGCTGCCATCGATAACGACTTTGGAGGATATATCGTAAAGATTGGAATGTAGGTGCCCCTACTGGACAGGTGGAATGTACACAGTCATGCACATGTCAGACCCCACCTCTGCGCATGCTGTTACTTCCGTTTTCTAATATATTGGATATAAAACGAAAAATATGTCCCTCCTTTTGTCCCACCCCCTTCATCAGACTACAGATTTGGCGGATGGTATGGACATGATTTTCTGCAACATTGAAAACAATTTCAAGCTCTATTTTGTGGAATTTTCAATCATTTCTTTCATCCATTTATCACTATGGCTGAAACTAAAGTGTCAAAGGAGTCTGCTTCATCATCCAATAAGGTGATATTGTTCCATATATTATTTAATACTTGTAACATTAATTCGTTACTGGTTTTCGTTTGCGGCCGACCTGGTGTTAGCGCGTTTTTAGGCGTTGGGAATCCTTGTTAAATTATCCCAGCGCCTAAATTCTACTAATCCCTTGTGTCTTTGTGTCCACAGGCTCATCTTATGATGGTAGAGCTTCTGTTCTTCACTCAGAGGTTGATCATGTCTCCTTTTTTTTTTCTAACATCAAATGATTATGTCTAAGGGTAGCAGATATAAAACGAAAAATGTCCCTCCTTTTGTCCCACCCCCTTCATCAGACTACAGATTCGGCGGATGGTATGGACGTGATTTTCTGCACTAGGATGGTTTACCTGTGTTCAGGATAAGGGAGTTTATTAGTTATGGCACCTAATTATTTGAAATTTTTATCAATTTTTGCTGCCATCTTTATTGCACTGTATTCTCTTTTGTGGTTGTGCATGGGTTCTCAGATATATAATTATAGTATTATATTATTCTTGAGTGATGAATGTATGTAGTCCTAGGTATTTCTTGCATTCATAATCTGATATCTCCCATTGAGGTTTGATGTCATAATCAGCCAGATTTTTTCCCTTTTCCTTGACGTCATAATCATAAGACCCTTGATGTCATTATCATCTTATGTTATGAATGTGTAGAGATAACTGGGTGTCATGATCAGTCGCTCTAATCTTTTCTAACATTCTCATGTTATCTCTGGCTGTGTTTTTATTCTTTATTTTTTATGAAGCATCTTAAGGCTAGATTCTTACCCCACACAGGTGTTTCAACTTCCTGCGCATCGGCCTCAGTGCAGGTAGCCCCCGTCCATGGATCAGGCCCTCCTAGTTCAGACAAAGCTTTCAGTGATCCAGGGGTGGCCAACTTGGATGTTCGCATCGCCTGGTGATCCAGCGGCTTAAGTAGCATCAGGCGGGACCCGACCAGCAAGCCTGACCTTGTTCACTTACGGAGTACCCTCGTCATCTGCCTACGGGCCTTCTCCTGGTCAGTCAGGGTTAGCTTTCTTTGCTAACCCGGAGTCTAACTTTCGTGACCAGGAAGATGACGAAGACCACCTGCTCGACCCACAGGACGAACATGAAGCCATGGATGTGAGCATTTACACTCCCCTCATGGGGAGCACAGCCCGTTGCCCTTTTTTAGCTTGCACCTATGGTACCGTTCCCTCGGGAGCGGGTTTCATGTGGGCCGATTCGGAGCGGACGACTACCCGTATAAGATACCATGTGTTGTAATCTTTACGGCGTTTATTTGCTAGTTCCCAATGCTAGGGTCTAGACTCACGCAAAGCCATGGAATCTTATATGGATGACCCGGAGCGTGCTAGTGTGCCTTATGCCCCTCACACAAGCATGGCCCCGGTCTGCCCGTGGAGAATGTCATGCTGGCCCTCACGGGCCCGTATGCATTCCCCGGGCAGTCGGGTACGTCTGTAGCCTCCTCCACAGCCCCACCTGCGAATGCCATTGAAGATGAAGAGGGCCCGCTGCTCGTCGGCAATTCGCAGGTGGCCACGGACGAAGACTGTCAGACCAGAGATCTCCATGGATGAAACGGCCGCCAGTAACCCACAGGCGTGGTTACAGGCTAAGCCGTTGGCCACCTTGGCTCCATCCCTGCCATATGCAGAGCATATCGTAGATATGTTCACTGCGGCAGGAGCCAATTAGACCGCAGCCCCCCCCCCCCCCCCCCCCCCCCCCCCCCCCCCCCCCGCGAGGTTGCTCGACGTTGTCGAGTTACTGCCAGTCAGTACACTCGGTATGGTCTAGCGCCCAGACAGAGTGCGGATGACTGCGCCACTCTGGGTGAAGACACACGGCCAGGCTCTCTTGCTGACACGGGAGTACTGTGCTCGGGCGCTATGCGCACAGCAAACACTGCACTGCATGACACCGAGGAGAGTTCGTGAGCAGCAATCAATGCATGTCTCTCAGCTGCTATCAGGGGTAGTAGCAGCCTCGGTTCACCAGCAGCCCAGTCCAGTGACAGTCCAACGAGCCATCCAGGATGGTATCAACCTGGCGTTGGTCTGCTTGACCAGGTCGGTGACAAAGTCACTGAGGACGAGGCGCACGTTTGGATTGGACAATCTGTGCCCGTCCCAAGAGCTCAAGTCGTGCTTATTGCAAGCGCTGATGGCGTGCCCTGGTCTGTTTGGAGGTGAGGGTTGTCGGCACCTCCAGGAGACAGTGAACTTGGTCAACAACCAGAAGGTGCTGCGTGTACAATTTGAAGTGTTGCGCAGAGAACATGTGCATGTTCAGCCCTCGGCTGTTCGGCAGCAGTACGCTTGTGGCGGTGCTGGCAGTGTCAGAGGCCAGCAGGCTGGCCGGGTTCAGAAACCTCGCCGGCCGCACCAGCAGCAGTGTGCTGTTGTACGTCAGTGCAGCCAGCCAGGCAGCAGTCCGTGCACCGAGGTTCACCTGGCGCTGCGCGCGGAGCAGCGCGTGGTAACCGGACCTGATGGCCTAAAGGAATTTTCGGTTACCACAGGTACCACCCTGGTGTTGTCCCACGTACCAGAGACATGGCCACTTCTAAAATTTATGTGCACCTCGCTAACCCTAGGTGCACCAGTGGGAGGTCGATTGACTTTCCACATTCAGTAGGAGCGGTTAATTCAGGACCGCTTAGTCTTGCAATGGCTTTCGCGCGGATACAGTCCAGAGTGGATAATAGGTCCGCCATTGCATCTGTCTCTGGTACCGGTCTGGACTCAAATTCCAAGAGATCCAGACAAGCGGTTGTGCATAGAAGAGGAGATAGAATCTTTAATCCTAAAGAAAGCAATTCAACCAGCGCAAGATTGCCCGGGCTTCTATTCAACCATGTTTCTTGTGACAAAGAACACCAGGAGGTGGAGACCAATTCTCAACCTCAGACCTCTAAAACAAGTTTATAGACACACCAAGTTTCAAAATGGAAACAATAAAATCTGTGTTGTTGGGGTTAGAGAAGGCGATGTGGACAGCATCGATAGATCTGAAAGACGCTTATTTCCACATTCCCATTGCAAGGAGTTTTCGTCGGTTCCTGAGATTTGTTTTCCAGGGACGCCAATGGGAATTCAAAGTTCTCCCATTCGGAATTTCGACGGCTCCGAGGGTCTTCACTTGAGTAGTCCTTGCTATCACAGCTTTCCTCAGCAGGAGAAATATAGCACTCCACACTTACATAGACGACTGGTTGCTAAAAGCACACAAACAAGAAAACTTGACAGCAAATCTGGAGATAGTTTTGAAAACTTTTAGGCTGGATAATCAACTTTCAAAAATCAGAGCTGACTCCATCCCAAAAGTGTGTTTACCTGGATATGTTCTTCGATCTGGAGAGAGGATATGTTTATCCATCCCAAGAGAGTGGAGCATCTCCTCTCATATATTCAATTGTTTTGCAACAGTCGTTATATTCTAGCATGAGTCTATCTGAGAATGCTAGGTCTGATGGTTTCAATGGAACCTGTCATTCCTCAGACGACCTTGCGCAGGCGGCCGATTCAGCTGTTTCTCATGACTCAGTGGACGCAGAGTTCAGGATCACCGGACTCGCGCATTCACTTGTTGGATCCTCTCATTCATCACCTTCATTGGTGCATGGAGAGAGAATCTCCTGGCGGGGGTCATGCTGACCCCTCCTCACCCTCAAGTAACGATGTTACGGATGCATCGATGGAGGGATGGAGCTTGCCTGGAAGAAGCCACAATATCAGGGCTTTGGAATCTGGATCAGTCAAAGGAGCATATCAACATGATAGAATTATGAGCTGTAATTCTAGGCCTGGAACACTTCTTAAAGGAAGTGGAGGAAGTGTGTTGATACGTTCAGACAACTCAACAGTAGTGAGTTACATAAACCGCCAGGGCGGAACGAAGTTGCCCAGTCTCTGTATGATGACATGGAAACTGCATTGTTGGTGCATGGCTCATATGATCACCATGAAAGCAGTTCATATTCCGAGAAGGCTGAATCTGTTAGCAAACTCATTGAGCCGAAGGATGAGCATTCTGCCTACAGAATGGCAACTAAACCAATGTGTGGCAGATCATCTGTTCAATCATTGGGGAAGACCCAACAGATTTATTCGCAATGAGGAAGAATGTGAAGATGACGACGTACGTTTCTCTGTTCTAGATCCAAGCACTCCTCACAATAGATGCACTAGCTATCAGTTGGAAGGGAATGTAACAATCCTGATTCCAAGGATTCTTCAGAAAATCAAACAAGAGGAATGCCAAGTGCTTCTGATCACCCCGAATTGGCCAAGCCGATCATGGTTTACGGATCTGCTGGGCCTTGTGGTCTGCAGTCCGGTTCCTCTGCCTCTGATGGACAATATTATCTTCCAGGGCAAGACCCTTCACAACAATCCGTCAATGTTTCAATTGACTGCATGGATGTTGTCAAAAAATCTGAGCCAGAAGGGTGTCAACCTCCAGTAGTCCTGGCTCCACAATACAACCCCCTAGAAAAATTGATGTACACAGTATTTTGTTGTTTCTATATATTGCTGGACCATGTGGCAACGGAATTAACTTGGGTAGACATTTCAATTTCGTGGTAAGAATTCTATGGCCGCCATTTTCCAAGATGGCGGCCGTTTTACGTTGTATATTGAATATCGCCTGAACTAGTGACACTATCAAGCCATTTTTGGTGTCAATCTATAGGTTTCCGGGGTCGAGGAATACAGATATCTTATTATATAGTTGCTCAGGGCATTAATTTAGTAGATTTATAATACTCATCCAAATTTAAAGAGACTATAATGAAAACTCGTCAATCAAGCCATTATAATAGTTCGCCCATTCACCAATTATGTATCTATGATTCCAACTAAAGAGGTTCTGGAAATTGTACGCCCATGGGACATTTCTGTGACTAACATTACAACTAAACAAGTTCTGGTATACCAGAGGATGCTTAGTTGGAATGGTAGTCACATAAATGCCCAATGGTCGATCTAGTATAGCGTTAACATAAAGAGAGTTCCAATCATTATATTCTATTTTTATTTGGATGTCTTGTTAAAATCCAATGGAATTAATGCTTCAAGCAACTATATGTGGCAATATCTGTATTCCTCTATATTACGATTGAGGAATACACATGATTTGAAAAATACAGTAATATATTAGACTAAACATACCTCCGGTGTACATGATGCGAGTATGTCCATGAAACTGTGGTGGCGATTGTCACACTTGTAGAAAAACACAATTGTTTAATACAGATTGTTTGCACTTACAACAACATCAAAACCTTGATGCTCTACAGTAGTATTGCTAATCTTGGTATATATATATATATCCGGTTTATGTCCTGATATTAAGGAATCACACATTTTGACACTGATTGTCACATTTACAGAAAACCGTACATTTCACACCGGAAAGCTTACATTTGCACCGTTTTGTGCTACACATTGTACAACCACATAATGTTAGCAATTCATCTGGCAGTAACGTCAGGAATTTAGATGGTCGCAATAGGCTGTCAACCTCATCCCAGCCATAGTCTTGCAGACTTAGGACAGTATGGTCAGGATCCAGGAGAGTGAGTGACTCGCGAATAAGATAAAATGCCCGCAGTATGTGTCCTCTGATTGAGGATGAAGTTGGTGGCAATGCTACTAAAGATTTGTTTGACTTTCTGTATTCAATGTATCTCAGCTCGTTAAAAGTGGCAACGGTTGTATTCCTCGACCAGACTCTAACAAGATACTTTTCCGCCTTCCCGATATCTTGATCTGATAGCATGTCAGACTCCGCAAATTGTTTCAGAAAATTTACTGGCTGCGCAGTCAGCGCTGAATGTTTAGTCCCGATCTTACTTAGAGCATCATTTCCAGTGATGATGTGCGACTTCACCAAAACACTACACATTTCAGGGCCAAGCTTGGTCAATAGTTTGTGCAGTGGTATGAATCGGCGTCTTGCACCTGTCCCGAAGCGAATCCAAAATTCTCTTAATCCTTTGATTTCTAAGAAAGGAGCATACCTAATCAGGAGAGCGACCACATCTGTGTCATTAGACAGTATGACAACACGTTTGGCACCATGTTCCACTGCCCAATTTACATGAGGAATAATACGAAGGTCAGCCTCCTCAATGCTGGAAGACAGCTCATGGACTTCTGTTTGATCACCATTAGAGTACATCACTGGAGGGACAATCTCGTCATTTATTCCCATCCCACTTGCAATAACTGGAATATTTGCGCGAGCGGATTCATCACGTGCCAGATTGCAGGCAAGCTGTTGCAGCTTGGTTTTGTTTGCTGACGATGCCCAGAATTTGTCCATTTGAACGGGAATGGGTACTGTGGGATGAATACACACTAACTCAATACTGCCAGTTTTCGATGATCTGCGAATGCGTTCTGATTCCTTTACGGAGAGATCAAGGTAACTGTCAAAGACAATGTGTAGCTCTTGCACATTGCACATTCTCTCAGAGCTTCGAAGCACCATACTGACCGCTTGTCCAAAGTCCTTTTGAACTGACATCTTTACCATTCGAATTTGTGACATGAAATCTATGATGACCGTGGTCTTTGATTGACAGACTGGATCAAAGTCGTACTCTTCAGTCGTCAGGTGTTTCTCAAGTTCCGATATTAGTGTGTGTTTGACTGGCTTAGTAGCAGCATCACCTTCAAATAATGGACATGTTGGTAGCAGATCATGTGTCAAAATATCCTTTACTGACTCTCCTCTCGCGCGGGCAATATCCATAACTTTCTGTGCCTGGGTCAGTTGTTTCGCTGCAATGACAGGAGTAATGGGTAGTGTGATAGTTTTTGTAGAGTCCCTGAAGCTTGGTAGCTTCACACGGGTTATAGTGTCCGAGAGTTTCTTTTCTTTGCGAATGAATCTTTCATTGCGTATTTGTGTGTAGCCTTCCAAACCATGTTGCATTACATTGAGCAGACGATCCTTGACGAGTTCATCAACATTCTGTTTGGTGACAAAGTTGTGAAGCTGAATATGTTCGGTTATCTCAAATGGGTTTCCCTTTTCCTGTATAAACTCCAAAAGTCGCACCACGTTAGAATCAAACAATTGTCCTTTTCGTCCCGTAAGCTCATGGTGAGATGATTCACTATGATCCATCACATTTGATTTCGTCAACTCCCTAAAGACATTGCTAATAGCGAGGACCTCATGATAAATTAGCTCCCACTCTCCGACATAGTCGCTCCTTCTCGTTTGACCTACGATGCCTTTTGAGCTTTTTTGTGACCGTTGAATTGTCTGTTCAAGCTTCATGTCAGGAGAAACGGCATTAAACTTTCCATCTTTGTCTCGTACAACGAAATGGCCATGCATAAACTTGTCATATAGAAAGGGGTTTTCCACTTCAAGTATTCGTATTCTCTCCAGGTACCAGGAGCCATAGCGCAGGTAATTAATGCAATCAAACTCTCGAAATACACTGATCAGTGACTCAACCGTTTGCACATGTAGCTCCCAGTTTCCTTCACGATCAGATGTCACAATACTCTTTACGAGGCCCACAATGGTAAGAAAAACATTCCAGTATTTACATAGTTCTGATTTTGCACAACACTCTTCAATGAACTCACAGAAACTTTGTCTAAGACATACCATGGGGTCCATTAGACTTTGGTATAGGTGCTGAGATTTTTGTTCATCATTTAATTGCAATGCTGCCCTCAAGTCTGAAATCATTGAAATTATTTCCTGGAATGTGTCGGAGTTGTTGTTATGCCAGAATGCTTTCCACATTAAAGTTTCAATTGCTTCTGACACGATTAGCATACCTTGGAATGACCGATAATAATGTGACCCATTCAGCACAGCTTGAACAGTTTTCTCACCGAATACTTCAGACTCTATCAGGGCATCATCCATACCACTCCCGCTGATATATCTCCCTGCACAACGGAGAGCCACCTTCGCTAAGTGAAACATTCCCATCATGGGATAGATATCTCCAAATTCGTCAGGATTATTCAAGATAATATCAGCAACCGTATGGAATACCCCTTCATCACAGAATATTGGGATAACTGGTTGACGTAACTGTGTGCACACATTTTGAAAGTTTTTCATTGCTGAGAATACAGTGGCATAATCGGTAGCGGGAGATGGGATGACTGGCAAAAATGCAACTCGTTTAAGTGGAACAGTCTTCTGAGAGATTAAGGCATGAAACCCTCCCCATGGAGCAACTTGCAATGTGTCCTCTTCCGGTAGACCACATCTCGCCAAAGTAATGAGAAATTCGGTTTTGGCAGCCTCACATGATGCGGTGCTATCTGGATGTAGACCAACATCTTCAGCTACTTTGAAAGAGTCAGGAATAACGGGCCGATTGGCTGGCTTAGGATGATGGCCAACACGTTGGCATGGTAGGTCAGACATCAATTTACAACTTCGCTTCTTCAATTGTGTGGCAGAAACATTTGGCTTCCCAAGTGGAACTTCACCATCACAGTCTTGAAACAGCACCATCACGGTATCGTGAGTGCCGGATGTGCCAGATAAAGATGAACTGTCCTCGAAGTCAAAATTATCAAGAGCACCAATGGTGAAACCTGTGTTGTTGAAGTGGCTAGGAATGGGAGTGTCATTGTCCTCACATGACTCTATAGCATAGGCGGATAGTAAGTTCCGACTTCTCAATACGTCAATATAACTGGTAGAAACACCAATCCGGTTCATCGTCGTAATCAATTCTCTACTCTTGCACTTATCATATATGCTGTGAGCAGTCATTGAGTGAAGAGGAGTCTTCTTTGAGCCGTTGTGCAATTCATAGAATATGATTTGGAAAAGACACCAAAGTTGTACAGCCTGGCGTTTTACACCACTACTTGCATCATTGTTGGTATCTTCATTTACGTCATATGCGTCGTCGGTTTCATTTCCCATTTGCAACATTTCAATTTGCAACATGCGTGTCTTGCTTATGTTAAATAAGGAGGAAAAGAATGTCAGCAGTACATCAGGCATAATTGTGTTCTCCCACGAATGGCGTAGCTCACTAGCATCACAAAATTTGTCCTGAAGTTTGAAGTCAACTTTCTGTATTGCTTGTCTCAAGATAGCACCTGCTGATTTAACGGCATCGTGTGATTTAATTTTTGAAGCAAGATCATCAGAACTTATTTTGGATGAAAAAACTAGCAATGGCTCGTTCTGTCGTGGAGACTGGCAAAATTTAATTTTGTCCTGATACATTCTCACAAGAAAGATTTTGATCTCATTGTTATGGATTACCATGTTATTGTCAATATTGTGCATTAACTCTCTAATCTCACTCAAGGTGAAGCCATAGCCGTCTTCTAGGAGTGGGTCCAAAAGATCCTTGGCCTGCTGGAACACTTCTAACTTCTGTCTTGAGTAACGTTCTCTTGGCTGCTCTGGCTTCAAAGACTCACGCTCATACCTAACGATGTAGCCATTCATGCATTTTCCGTGGGCATATAAATCTGCAGCAAAGATTTTCTGCTCGCTGTCAAGGTCTGCTATGCGGCCAAAAATGTCATCTTGAAAGAAGTTAGCCGCAGCCAAGAACTTATTCGCACGTTGTTCTTCACACACTCTGAACTTTCTATCTACTCTCACGCCACCATGTGAAATCCGGACATAGCCACACACGACACATGGGAGTTCACTTGCATCCTTTTGAGAGCTTACTGGATTACGCGGTGTTGAGCATGACCGACGTGGTTGCACACAAATACTGCTGCTACTAGCGTTATTGTGTGATTGTTCAATCGTTTCAGGACTAAATGATAGAGACTTTACACTTTGTTCAGTTATAGTATCTAGTGTTTTCTTCAATGTATATGTTTTATAGCACTCATTGTCCACGTGGTAGCAGAATGTCTCTGTTTCACTCATTTGTTTCAGTCGCTTAAACACGTCATCCTGTCGTATCTCTGCCGCTTCTCGAACACGTTTCTGTCCACTTCCAGTAGCTGTCAACTTAGTGTTTTTTCTTGTTTTCTGACAAATAATACATTTCCTTTTGTTCAGAACACACGGGTTTGTCGACTTCATGAAGACTCCCTCTGGAGTGACAGGTCTGCTTCTCGCCGCTTCGTCGCCCATTTTTCTTTGTTCATCAAATGTGATACCAAGCTGAGGAAGAAAATAATATGTTATG
>JAVVLW010004054.1:0-32130 GCA_034401795.1 Chaetoderma sp. LZ-2023a | reverse complement strand
AGGGCAAGAAGAACGACAACAAGAAGAAGCGCTCCGTGCTCACATTAACCCTTGCGTCTAGCGATGCAGGTGAAACGCGCCTGATCTTATATTATCCATTCAAGTGAGACAATAGGCCACACATAAACTTTGCTTGATAAGCTTAGCTTTTTATCATGCCATCAAGGAGAGATATTCAGGCGCCAAATCTTTACTGGCTAAATTTGTTCAAGAATATCAAAATATTGGCTTATTGAATGTCCATTTACAGGTTAAGAGAAGACTATTTTACCCAAGGAATGACTGGCTCGTTGCCGAGCGCGTCATTACAGAGGTAAATTTTCAAAAATAGCCTTCTCTTGGGCTGTAAATGGACCTTCCTCAAGACAGCTGTAGAGGCCGGTTTTCTTAAGTGTATGAAGACAGCGGTCATGATGCACTTTTTAAGCAATCAGAAATAGGCCTACCTTGTGCGGTCTGCCTCGGTTTATTCGCTCAACCATATAGGCGCAATCTATATATTGGCAGTATGGTGTAATAGCAAGCATACAGGTAAGCTGTTGAATATTTTGAAACTAATTTTTTGAATGGAAGCTGTTGTTCCCTTACAAGAGTTTTCGCTCAAATTTGTTGCAAAATATTCAAGATGATAATGGACATTTCCATTTTTAGCCATGCCCCGCCCATCCCTCGTTAGGCTCCACCCACGCTCCGTCCGTGTTGGGATTGATCTATCCCCGACCGCATTGACTATCAATTTCCAGAAAACTATACAGGTAAGCTGTTGAATATTTTGAAACTATTTTGATTGGGTGTTGTTGCTGCCTATTAAATAGTAAAAACATGCAATTTGTACAACGTGTCGGACTATTAACTGTTTAAAACGGGCTAAATCGAGTGATACATGCTGCGACTGATTATGACGTCATCATACACGTCACGTAGTTGATAATGACGTCATGTGATGGATAGATAACCTGGAAAGGTCCATTGTTATATGGTAAAGAATATGTTGTGCTTGCACCTACATGACATCTTGCACACTATCTCCTGAGAAGACAAAACGGCGGTGACTAGAGTTTAACATTAAATCGGTGTTCAAAGCAAAAAATTGTGATATACAGATAAAGGAATGCACTGGGAAGTGAGTGGCATGGAATCTATCTCCCATAATCTATCAGTACGATACAACATTTGACATGATATTATCATCCCTTGAAGTACCATAAAACGGGAATATTTTGCCAGATTTCAGCATATTTTATGTGCACACAGACTATGGCTTCTTTTTTTATGACTGGAATGCTGGTGTTTAGAGCACTTAGGGTCAAGTGAATAAGAAAACAATATTTTGAAATTGATTAGTTGTCTATGCACTGGTATAGGCGTCATTTTCTCAAGCAAGTCTGCGTGTAATGATCAAATTAACCATGCCATATTGAATCATCGCCACTTTTATTGGGTTTAGACAAACAGAGAGCACAACTGAATTCAAAATTACAAAAAGTATTCATTCATTTTGCCACTGAACGCAACTGAAAATGTCCTTTATTTATAGCTTCATTTCTATGGTATCTAACATGCCATGAACTGCTGCATGAACAAAGTTAAGTTCACAGATTAATCATCGCATGTCCTCAGCTCAACCATGACAACCTTTACCTATACAAAGAACGGGTCATATTTGTGACAAAACCAGCTGTATTAGTTGGGGGTATTGGAGATATTGTACACCATCGTTTCCAGTGTAAATGGAATACGGCATATCACACTGTACACATATGCCATCTTCCTCCACATCCTCATCCGCATTGCCAGAGAGGCAGACGCATAACTCACAGCGCTTTTGGAAGCGTTACTATGATCTGATATTCCTGGTTGATCTTCAGCCTCGCTTGATGAAAGGATCTCGGTGGTCTGTCCTACTAAGTTCTCATCTAGCTACACCCCACACTCGCGTTGGTTTGGTTGGTGATCTCGGGATTGGCGTCATCTCTCGAAATAGATCAATAACATTTGCATTGAGGGATGTAGTTGTATCCGAAGCTTTCTGACACGGGAGGCGTTTCAGGACAGCCACTCTGTCAAATAGCACCAAACACGTTCCTTTGAAAGCTAATTTGAGACTCGGTCAAGTTAGTGGCGAAGTTACCTTATGGTGACGAACTTACACACTTTTTACGGTAAGAGTTTGGTGTGAATTTGGACTGTAATGTAGGAATGTATAATTCTGATCCAAAAGTCTCAATTAGGCTCAGCAAAAATTGCCGACTGCACATATTAAAGAATCTAACATTTCTATGCATAATTCGCCATGGGTAGTGACCCGTTTATTGTTGGCGGCTTGGCTGCTATTTGTGGAGTGTGTGGGTGGGGAGTGGTGTCTATGGGTGGTCAGCTGGCACACAAGCTCGAAGTTCTAATAGACACCCCCTGTGAAATTATGATACATATGCATCCTTGCGTTTGGTAAGGGAAAATGTTCCAGAGCGCACTGCACGTGTACAACCGGTTTACATATTATATGATGTAATTAATCAGAAAACACATTGTCAATAGTTTGCAGATTTAACAAAACAGTTAAGAGACACCGTGTACTCAACGACAACGAGTTGGGTGCTTCAATAAGTCACGTGACCACTTCCTCGCCTCATCAGAATCTTTAGCCCACCCGCCTCACCCCACCACCATCCCATTGTCCGCTGTCTTCAGTGTACCCAGTCCCGCACCTTTTCAGTCAGTGCATAACATATTTAGGTACTTAAGAGTTGTTCATTTGCGTGCTCTGCGAGCCGTATAGGTGTTTGAGTAGAGGGCAGCGAATCCAAGTGCTGTATGTGGAGGCATGTCTGGTTGCATCCGCGGAACATGGGCAAACATAGACATTATTGTTGAGCCTCTTTGATCCACTTCACTTTGACCGATAGTGGAACCGTATTGCACATACTGTAGGTTATATTTTGCCAATGATGTTTGGTGCTATGAAGGTATTTGCGGTGGCAGGTATCAAACTTAGCTAGAACATACAAACGTAGTTCTTTGGATAGAGGAGAATTTGATCCGCACATCCACAGTTTCCAAAAGAACATGAATGCTGAATGCTGTATTGATGAATGAGCTGCAGATAAGGGAGCCTGGAATGTTGCTCGTCATTCAGCCATATGCCAGGCAAGGGACGCTTTTGTAACTAGCTTCCTCCTTATCTGACGGACGTGCACGGGAAAACACAATATTGGGGTTGTTCTTAGGGAGATTCTCACTCATGAACGGTTCTGCATCTATAGGGAGGCTGTCATTGAGAGGCCTCTTTTCATCATCTATCAACGTTATCAACGACCCCCCCCCCCCCCCCCCCCCCCCCCCCCCCCCCACCACACACACACACACACTCTCTCTCCCGCCCCTCTCTCCCGTCTCTCTCTCTCTCTCCCGTCCCTATCTCTCTCTCTCTCTCTCTCTCTCTCTCTCTCTCTCTCTCTCTCTCTCTCTCTCTCTCTCTCTCCCGTCCATTTCTCTCTCCCGTCCCTCTCTCTCTCCCTCCCTCCCCCTCTCTCTCTCTCTCTCTCTCTCTCTCTCTCTCTCTCTCTCTCTCTCCCGTCCCTCTCTCTCTCTCTTCCTCCCCCCTCTCTCCCTCCCTCCCTCTCCCTCCCTCTCCCTCCCTCCCTCTCCCTCTCTTCCGCCCGCCCGCTCGCCCCCCTTCCCTCCCTCCCTCCCTCCGTCCTCCCCTCCCTCCCTCCCTCCCTCCCAGACACACACACACACTCTCTCTCTCTCTCTCTCTCTCTCTCTCTCTCTCTCTCTCTCTCTCTCTCTCTCTCTCTCTCTCTCTCTCTCGCTCGTATCGTGTTGAACTCCATCATTAAAAATAGCTATTATATGGTCCAATGCCACAAAACGTGTTTGGCCTAACTGAATCAAAGTCGTTAGAGCGTGCAGTTTTAATATTATTCTGAATAATAAATGAGAACAAGAAACTATTATGATTGTCATCTGCGTGAGAAATCAGATATGATCTTTCTTTGTCACAAAACACGTATACTTGAGCAATACAACAGCAATTCATCATCTAACCGCGATTATATGACAATTCAATATGCATACAATATCGATAGCTTCTAGCAAATGCTTCAACTTAACATAACGCTTGTAGTTAAGCATGCCGCGACGGCGATACATAATATCACGTTATGAATAACGAATTAGATATGGTATCGTTAATACGGCAGCGTTGTGCGTGATTAGATGTCAATCTGACAGATGCCGCATGCATTGAAGCTATGCCAGCAATTAATTGGTTACATACCCATCAAACGCTTTGGAAGGGGTGGGTGTAAGGCTATGGCGTTTGCGTCTTCATGTTTATTCGTTTATCGGTTTATCTGTCCGAGGGTATTTATCTGGAACTATTGATAAGTTTTGTCTCAAAACTTTAACAAAACAGCGGTTGAGGATGTTGATAGCTATAAAAAAAAAATTTAAACCCTGAATGACACTTTGATCTTTTGATCTTTTTTATTTGATGATTTGATGGATTTGATTGGTCAATGTGATCTCCGGAGATCTGGGATTTTTCTTTCTTTCCCTATCTCTCACCCTAGCTCCGCTCCATCCCTCCCTCGCTGACTTGTTCCCTCCATCTATCCCTCCTTCATCCCTCCTTCCCCCACCCCTCCCCCGCCCCCTCCGTTCACACATCCATCCAATCGGCACACAATCACCCATTTGTGTAGAAGAAAATACTCGTTTTCGTATGATAACGTAAACCTGGCAACCTTCGCCACCCGGGGTTAACTTCCCCACCTACACAGGACATGCTTGGGTGAAGTGCCTTATCTGTGTTAAGTCGTACTGTGGACGGTCTTATAAATACGATCCGTTTTTTACATGTGACAGTTGTGAAGATTAAAGCGTGGAGAGATGATGTGTAACTTTTGGATTTTGGTAGCAAAATCAAGCTATAACAAGAGGACGTATCAAACTGTTTATTGAGACATAATACTTAATTGTTTTCTGTAATGTTAATTTCCATTTTGTTAAAATAATTAAAAAAAAAAAAAATGGCGATGTTGCAATACAGTGTTGTTAATTTTGGCATTAAACCCAGTTTTTCCTAAGTGGCGAAATAACCCGACCTGGGGTTATTTCGCCACCCATGAAACATGACTCGTATCTTTGTCTGTAAACAGCTGATTATTTTCAAAATATTATTTTCTTATTGAGTGGACATCAAGTGCTCTAAACACCGGTATTTCAGTTATGTAAAAGAAAACATAACTCGTGTGCATACGAAAAAATGTCCTAAAACCTGGTAAAATTACCCCGTTTTAAGGTAGTTAGCCGAGTACTTCTCACAAGTTGATGCTCGGTGATGGCAGAGATGAGATGACTACAGACATTAAACTTAGTGAAGATATTCAAGTTCAAGTTACTTTTATTTTCAGTTTAAGCACAGTACGATATATACATTATAGGTTGCTTGTAATTAAGGCATTGCCTATGTACGAAAGCCCAGAAGGCGATGATCGAAATTAAAAATTAAAAATTCGACTTAGAAATTCAAAACTCGATTTCGAAATTCAAAACTCGACTTCGAAATTCAAATCTTAAATCAGGCAATCAGTTTATACGTGTGTACAGTCTAAAACTGTCATGCCGATGAAAAGCAGAAACTTCCAGGAACTATATCACGCATGAATAAGACTACTGCTATTGCTGATGTGTATCCCAGGGTAATGACCAAAAAAAACCCGTGTACTCCATGCCGATTGGCTATACACTGCACATGCGTACTAATCTACCAATCAACAATCGTAATTTAGAATTCTAGCTTCCTTACGTTATCACTGATTTTCAATATTGGCATATCTACTTTTCATTCGGTTTTG
This sequence comes from Chaetoderma sp. LZ-2023a, assembly GCA_034401795.1. Taxonomy (NCBI): domain Eukaryota; kingdom Metazoa; phylum Mollusca; class Caudofoveata; order Chaetodermatida; family Chaetodermatidae; genus Chaetoderma; species Chaetoderma sp. LZ-2023a. The sequence continues at coordinate 26,266 of JAVVLW010004054.1, read as the reverse complement.
ACAAAATAATGACAAAAGCAGAAAAGATTGTGTAATAGAAAATATACAGATGATGTTAAAATAGAGCAATATAGATCTGCAATTTTACTATATATTCTTTTCACAAGTAAAAGCACCGGTTTCTGTGACACCAAACATGCACTACCATCATAAATTAACTATGGACTCTTAGTGCATGATGGTAAATTGAGCGGGGTTAAGACCGAAATCCGAGCGATTTTAATTTTCCACAGCCTATGTCACTATATGCTTGTATGGCTATATACGAGTAGGTATGCGGCATGTGTTTTGAAATGCTACCGCAACAGTCATCACTACTGTACCAATAGAGCCACATCCCACATACCAATATATCTCCAGAGAAATACACACCTATCCCTACCCTTAATGAATATCCCCCACACAGGCATGAATTACTAGTCTACCCATACACCCGCCGCTACTATACAATACCTCTGCTTTTAACCACACATATACATACCCACCAATTATACACACATAGCTACCCAACTCACACAAACATAGATATCATATATCCAACACTACCGCTACTCATACACCCATTATTCTTACCAATGCACCCATAGCCACCCATACCATATTACACCATAGCTACCTCTAGAGTACACATAACTACACAACTTCATATCCACCATTGCCAATAGACCCATAACTCTATTAACCATACACACATCATTACCACACCAAGCCTATGCACCACCACTACCCATACGAATACCGCTACCCCATCATTAGCCTAGCTTAGTAACCTAGCCTAGCGGCCTACCAACCAAGTCTACTTGGTGAGCCTACTAACATAGCCACCTAGTATAGCCTGCTAACATACCCTATTAGCATATCCTGCCAACATAGCCTACCCTACTAGACTAGCCTAAGCTAGCCTACTAACCGAATGACCTAGCCTACTACAGCCAAATAACATAGCATGGCCTACCAGTCTACCTACTTGCGTACTCTACTGGTCTAACATACAAGTCTACTCTCCTAGAATAGTATCCCATATCCGACTGAGCTAATTACTATGTTAGTCGAGTACTCCAGCCTGCTAGTCTGCTAGTCTATCCTACTAGCCGACTAAAGTAAGACATAGCCTAACCGAGTAGCCAACTGGCCAAATATACTAGCCTACTTCTGTAACTTACTAACCCACCAACTGACCGTACTAACCCAGCGTCCTTGCATACTAGTCTAGTGTACTAGCCTATGGCATCCAACGAGATTAGCCTATTAGACTAGTCTGCTAGACTAACCTACTGACATAGTGGTTTCACATACGAGTAGCCTCTGGGATAACCTACTAGACTAACAAAGCATACTGCCTGCTAACCTCTTCTGCCCATGCCTAGCTGAACCAACGAACTTACAGACGTATCCTATTGGCAGAATTGACTAGCCTACTGGTCGAACCTACTAGTCTACTAGTCTGGCCAACTAGCATAGATATACTCTACTAGCCTGGCATACTGGCCTAGCCTACTAGGTTATCCTGCCACACTAGTCAACCAGCCAACTAGCCTCCAGGACTGACCAAACTGACTAACGTACTGGAATATGTCACTTGTCTCGCCTATTATCCGAATGTGAGTATGGTTAGGGGTAGCTATATGGTTGGTGTAGCTATAGGATAGGGGGCTATTGGCTGGGTAGCTATAGGTAGGTTAGATATGGGAATACGTGTATTGGTAGCTAAATGCTTAGTTATGTAATAGGGGTAGCTGTACGCGGAATAGTTGCAATGTGGTAGTAATGGTAGGTATGGAGTACCGTAGGGGTAACTATGGATTTGAGGTAATTAAGATTTATGATAGCTATTGGGATATGGATAACTGTGCAGTATGACACGTTATCATTTGGGTATATTATGGGTTGGGTAATGTAAGTTATGGGTATGGTTAGCTATATGGGCATGGATATGGTAGCTATGGTAGTTATGGGACAGGTAGTGATGCGGTATGGTAGCTAATGGGCCATATGTATTGATAGATATGCATGTAACTATGGCTATAGTAGTTATGTGGGTAGGGGTAGTACTAGGAAAGGGATGTTATTTTATGGTATGGGTAGCTGTGTGGGTATGGTATGGTAGCTACACCTAACCATACAACTACACCAATTGCTATCCATTCGACAAATGCTATCCATACCCATGCGAGCATATCCAACACTCCATAATAGCTATTCCTGCATTAAGAGCTATTCGTATCCCCATATCCACCACTACACACGCACGTACACACACACACATGCATATATTTGTATGTATGAGTAGGTAGTTATGGTGTATAGGTGTATGGGACTTTAACTTTGGGTGTATCGTATGATATAAACAAGCCTTCTAGCCCGTTCCATATTTTTCGATATGAGCACACGTGCCATATTCAATGGATTATTTTCATTGGCTGTTGGGTGCGCAACCCATTTAAATTGACCAATTAAAACATCGATTGAGCGTGACGCGTAAGGATTACGACACGGTACTCTTTCACTACGATTTGTTTACTACGATTTGTCATTCATGAAACGTCATCGCAAAATGTCATCGTTTGACAGTTTATCAGTCGGCAGCGAAGTAACGATTGATGGCCGTGGCTCTGCGATAGTCTTAGAAGAAAAGTGTAGCTTACGGCTGACATCGCCAGATTTTGTGTTTGTCACTATTTTGCTGCGCATTCAGTATCTGTTATCAAGTAGGGGTGCGTCACAGTGGCGGTATCGATTTCACGAAAGTCAACGATGGGAAATCAGATAAAAGTCACATCAGCAACTATTGGCAAATATTTCAAAATTACAGTTTATATGATAGATAAAATCTCAAACTCGGTCACTTTTCATATCACTGTTATGAACCTCGTTGAAAATTATCAATTTTGCACTCGCTAAAGCTCGTGCAAATTGATAATTTTCAACTCGGTCTATAATAGTGATATGAAAAGTGACAGAGTTCCAGATTCTCTCTCTATATATAAGCATACCATACACCCAAAGTTAAAACTCCCATACACCAAATATACAATTGCGCCTTTCGCATACACCCAAAGCTAGCCCTATGAGAATACCTTTGCTAAACTTATCGGCATATTAATAGGTTACATATATCCCGCGATGATGCAAATATTTCCCTAGTATATATGTAGATTAGGCTAATAGGCTAGAGCAGTAGGCTAGACTAGTAGAGGAGGTCATCCATCATGTTAGCGATCTATGCTATTAGGTTATCCGAGTAGGCTCGGACAGGAGGCCAGACTATGATAATTACCCGGTCGTCTAGTATGTGAGACCCATTTGTTAGTCAGACCAGTAGGTAGGCCAGTACGCCATGGTATGGTATGAGAATAATCCAGCCCCGGCTAGGCAGCCTAGGCTAGTAGTCTATCCTCGTAGTAGCATACTAGTCCAGTAGAAATCAACAGAAATATAGGCTAACCCTGACATTTTGTATAACAGACGATTTTGTGTTCCAAACACTTTTTATGACTGTCCAGAGTCCACACAAGAAATTCTCACAAATTCACACTTGGGGAAACCTGGTTTTTAACCCCTTGAAGTTAGGGAACGAAATATGAAAAATATTTAGCATAAATAGGTAATCTGTTGGGAATTTTATAAAATTAGACCTACTGACAATTGCTATTGTCAATTGTGTATATGACAATAGATCCCAGTCAAATACCCTGTAAGACATATTAATGTAAACTAAAATTAATCAGTAGAACCTGTCTATAACAACCATATCTGATTTGATACATGAGTGTGAATTCCAAAACATGGTACATCAATGTATGGCCAGTTTTTTTAAAGATCTGAAGGAGAGAGTTACACATATGGACAGCATGTTGATCGCAACTATGCAGTCAATGATAAAAATATTCCTAACGCTATTATTCCTACTATTACAACAATATATAGTCCGGGGTAAATTTAGAAAATGTTACTTGAAGTAAGTTAAGTCGATTCAATTATAAAACGATAAATATAAAGAGTCAAAATCACATTGTTCATGCTAATTAATGGTTTAGTAGGGTTTAGTACCCTACGCAAGAAAAAACATGTGTTGTATGTAATGTTTCCCATGATAGCAACAGTTCTAGAAAACTTAGTCATAAAGGGCTTTCAATGCTGCTTGACGCTTCAAAGCTTCCGTGGAGATGGCATTGATTTGAAACTATCTCCGTCGAACGAACATTATGTACACGATAAATGCTACAAAAGTTACGCGTTGCCTAGAAATATTGCAAAAGTGCAACAGCAACACAGAAACGATGAAGGAGTGCGACCATCTACCCCTACACTGCGCTCCGAATCTAATCATTATGATTACCATACTCATTGTTTGATATGTGCTGAAGAGCTCGACTTTGATGCTGTCCGCCGTCACCCTGAACGGCATTCTCACATAAGCAATATTGAATATGTTAGTAAGGGTAAACTCAATGTAGTCCAGAGAACCTTGGTAAACGTGTGTGGCAAAAGGCATGATTCGTTAGCGAATGATGTTAAAGCAAGAATACTTTTTGCAGGTGACCTATGTGCTGTTAAAGCCAAATATCATCGTCAATGTATGCAAGAATTCATCTCTTGTAGAAACATCAGTTCGTGTGGTGCTTCTGGAAGTAATGCCCGGAACTTTGATGAAATGAATGATGTGGGCTTTAACCATCTTTGCAATTGGCTAACAGCACCAGAACAGCAACAGCACCAGTTCACTTTACACGACCTTCGTACGCAATTGATCACCTACTTGCCAAATGGTGTACCCGCATATAGCATAAAGCACGTCCAGCGTCGTCTGCTCGGCCGATTTGGGACAGATGTAACAATATCCCAGGTTGAAGGCAAGAGAAGCGTCACATTGACTGATAGAGCATTTTCTATCATACACGAATCATATGCAGCATCAACCAGTGACGAGAGTGATGAAACTATGCGACTTGTTAGACTGGTGGGATCTATGATTAATCAAACAATTAAGGATATTGATCAACCATCAGATGTGTATCCAGAACCGTCCAGTTTATACCTTGAAAAGCTTGAAATCGAGGTGCCAGATGCATTGAAACATCTTATTTCATGTATCTATTCTGAACCTCGTAGTGAATCTGCCAAGTTGAAAAATAAACTTAAGATGGTATCTGTATGTCATGTTATCATGCAAGCTGTTGGAAAGCAATCATTTGTATCACCACTGCTTCTGTCCATTGGTTTGTTCATCCACAAGTCTACCCGCTCCCGTGTTATCATAGATATGCTCTCATCCCTGGGACTCAGTGCTTCCTATGACCAGGTAGTTGCATTTCAGAGATCTGCAGTTGGAAGCACATCTGTTGAAGACCTGTGTCATGGGCTCGTGGAGAAGAAGGATGGAGGGGTTTCTGTCAATGGATAGCTGACAATTTTGATTACAACGAGGACACGATTTCTGGTCACGATACAACGCATGTGATGGGGATCATTTCGTATCAAACAATGGCATCAACCGAAAGCAGGGCTAACCCAGTTGGGGCAATATGTCGTAATACTATTAATGCTGATGGGATTAAAGAAGCTGGTGATTTTGGGAGCTTCATGCTACCCTACACGTCTTCTAATAAATCACTAATGGCAGATGTAAGGATAAAGACCATTAACCCCATCAGCTTACCTATTGCTATGCACGGTCAATTAGACACATTGTGGTTGTACTCTAGCCTTCTCACAAGTCAGCCACCAAACTGGCAGGGGTTCATGTCTGAAATAACGACATGCAATAATTTCCACTGCACGGCAGTAGTTTATAACCCCATGGTACCTTTGAAACTAGGAACAAATGAAGCTGTATATAGTACCATGATGTGTGTGCAGTCCCAATCCCTAAAGGCAGGACTGTGTTGCGCAACCATAACATTTGACCAGCCATTGTACTTAAAAAGCTACAAAATTAAGAAAGACACTCATCCACAGTTTAGGAACATGTATATAAGGCTGGGTGGCTTCCACCAACTAATGTCCTTTCTTGGAGCGGGCTGTAAGATCATGGAGGGGAGTGGGATCGCTGATTTGTGGGCAACCGTGTATGCTAGGAATTCCCTACCTAGGATAATGGAGGGAAAAGCTTTTAAATCGTGACTTTATATGATTCAAATTAAATAATCGAATAATCGTGAATATTTTCTCTCGCATAAAAAATTTCAAAACCTAACTTTCAATTACTTTTTAATGCGATCGGTCATGAAAAATTACATTTTGCTCAGCGAATGTATGTCCATTTGCAGGGCAAGAGAAGACTATATTTGAAAATGTATCACTGGAATGCCTGGATCGATAATTTTCAAAAATAGCCTTCTCTTCTCTAAACACCATTGCAATTTTCATCATTGATATTCTTTTGTATCCAAGCTGATTAATCGTTTTAATAATCGATCGCGATCAACGCAATAATCGCACAAGCCTAGTTAAGGGTGGGTCTGATGGGTGTAGTGGTATGGGACTAGGAGTAGGTATGGATATTGGTGGATATCTGTATATGCCATTGGCTAGCTATGTTTATTCGGGGCAGAGATAGATATATCGTAACATGGTAAAGGTGGATATGGGTGTATTGGTAGGAACAATTGGTGTATGGGTAGGGTGGCGATAGGTGTGTGTGTGTGTGTGTGTGTGTGTGTGTGTGTGTGTGTGTGTGTGTGTGTGTGTGTGTGTGTGTGTGTGTGTGTGTGTGTGTGTGTGTGTGTGTGTGTGTGTGTGTGTGTGTGTGTGTGTGTGTGTGTGTGTGTGTGTGTGTGTGTGTGTGTGTGTGTGTGTGTGTGTGTGTGTGTGTGTGTGTGTGTGTGTGTGTGTGTGTGTGTGTGTGTGTGTGTGTGTGTGTGTGTGTGTGTGTGTGTGTGTGTGTGTGTGTGTGTGTGTGTGTGTGTGTGTGTGTGTGTGTGTGTGTGTGTGTGTGTGTGTGTGTGTGTGTGTGTGTGTGTGTGTGTGTGTGTGTGTGTGTGTGTGTGTGTGTGTGTGTGTGTGTGTGTGTGTGTGTGTGTGTGTGTGTGTGTGTGTGTGTGTGTGTGTGTGTGTGTGTGTGTGTGTGTGTGTGTGTGTGTGTGTGTGTGTGTGTGTGTGTGTGTGTGTATTGGTGCTAATGGGTATATGTGTTTATGGGTATAGGTATCGAATGGTATCAGATGGTAGCTGCGAGTTTATATGTAGTGGTAGAAATCGTCAATATATAAGACAGTTCATAATAGGTTGATTTAACATTTGAATTTCGAAGTCGAGTTTTGGATTTCGAATTCGAGTTTTGAATTTCGAAGTCAAATTTTGAATTCTGAATTTCGAATGAGCCTCCTGGGCTTTCGTTCGTACCTATGAGACTTAGAAACACATAGATTAGCATTCGTGTATTTTCACACTAGACTATACTACAATTCTAATCTAGAATTTGCAGTCGATGGTACGCCATCGTAAATCCCCAGTTCGCCAACATTGGCGTTCTGCCCTACCCTCACCCTATCCCAGCCCACTCTGGTAGCGGAGCCTAATTTATAAATTTCCGCACAATCCGTATTCATATAGGTAACTAACATACCAAAGTTGAAATTCCGCTAATTTTGACTTTTTTCCCCACCCACATCCACCCTATTTCCGGTTCAACATGGGGATGGAACCAAATGTAAGTGTCGTTGTGCAGTCCGCAATCATGGACAACTCATAAATCAAATTTTATTGAATTCTACCCGACTGTTTCACAGGAGATAGCCGGACAGACGAGCGGACGGACATATACTCACCGTTTTTTCCAAAGGCGTGGGTGGTAATAAGCTCCTCAGCTTACCACCACAACCCCACCCCCTCCCGCCCCCACCCCATCATCCCCCCTCCACCCCTCTAAGAATTGTAGAGACTATCTGAGTAAATTACTCCTCTAGTACTTTTTATACCCCGCTAAAAAAATTGGCGGGGTATTATGTAATGGCAGCGTCCGTCCGGCGGGCGGGCGGGCGGGCGGGCGGGCGGGCGGGCGGTCAGTCGGTCGTGCGGGCGGGCGGGCGGCAGAGTGGTTTCCGGATGATAACTCTGTTACCGTTTTTCGGATCGCATTGAAACTTCATAGGGTGGTGGGACTAGGCCTGGGAAGAAACCCATCGAAATTGACGATGATCCGAAATCCAAGATGGCCGCCAGCCACCAGCGGCCATCTTGGAAATTGGTTTCCGGATAAAAACTTTATTACCGTTTGTCGGATCGCATTGAAACTTCATAGGGTGGTGGGACTAGGCCTGGGGAAGAAACCTATCGAAATCGACGATGATCCGAAATCCCAGATGGCCGCCAGCCACCGGCGGCCATTTTGAAAATTGGTTTCTGGATGATAACTCAGTTACCGTTTGTCGGATCGCATTGAAACGTCAAGGAGTGGTTGGACCAGGACTGGGGAAGAAACCTATCGAAATTGACAACGATCTGAAAGCCAAGATGGCCGCCAGCCACTGGTAGCCATCTTGAAAATTGGTTTCTGGACTATAACTCCGTTACCGTTTATCGGATCGCTTTGAAACTTCATAGAATGGTTGGACTAAGCCTGCGGAAGGAAGAAACCTATCGGAATGACAATGATCCGAAATCCAAGATGGCCGCCAGGCACCTGTGGCCATCTTGAAAATTGGTTTCCAAATGATAACTCCGTTACCGTTTATCGGATCCCTTTGAAATTTCATAGGGTGGTTGGACTAGGTGTGGAGAACAAACGTCTCGAAATTGACGATGATCCGAACTCCAAGATGGCCGCCAGCCATGGGCTGCCATCTTGAAAGTTGGCTTCTGGATTTCATTTATTGGATCACTTCCTATGGTCGTTGGAATATGTCTGGTGAAGAAACTTATCAAAATTTACGATAATCCGAAATCTAGTATGGCCGCCAGTCAGCAGCAGCCATCTTGAAAATTGGTTTCCGGACGATACCCCCTTGACCGTTTAGCGGATCGCTTTGACACTTCATAAGGATTGCTGGTCTGATGGGGCTGAGGAAGAAATAAATATTTCCTGATAGCTCTTATTCATTGGCTTGTCATCATGGCGGGGTATTATGCGCCGTTTGCGGAGCTCTTGTTTTATTTGGAATACATACTAATGACAAGCGTGAGAATGCGATTAGCGGAATACAGATCTGGTAGGTATATTCGATTCAATACTCGCATGAATTTCCGAAAAAATCCATTTAGAAAAATTCTTAACTGGACAAATTGCGATGGAACTGCAGTTTGCTTGTTTACACATACATTAGATGTTGTAGTAGTTAGGAAACTTAATAGTAGAAAAACATTTTTGTAATGTACCTATGGATCTATATGTATGATTAATGTATGTCAAATAGCTGTGGATCTTGGACGTGAACAGGTTGTAGAACAACGTGAAGTAATCGATGATAGTCCGTGGTCAGTTCCCATAGCCGTGTCCAGCGCCGTGTGCTCATGTGTTTGTGGCTGTCTATGTCGCAAGTCAGATAGTTTATATGCACTGACATCTTCTAACTTCAAACATTTCTGAAAATCTGTACTGGCTGTCATGAAATTTGGAGTGCGACCAATATATGACGCACTTGTGGCCTCATATGCTGTATATGAGGCATTGCGCATGTCCGGTCTATTTCCGGTATAAAACACGTGGCCGGAGGTGTCGTGTACATTGGCCTTCTCAGCAGCGATGGCTGCGCTGTCTGAAGCTTGCTCTATCAGGATCAACTCTGCAACATAGAACACAACAATTAAATATAGATCTAGCTTCAACTATTCAAAATTGCCAGAATGATTGATAAATTATAATTTATTTTGTAAATAACAATAACTAAATTATTTTGATTGGAAAACACACATTAATTGATGCAGTTCTTCGAAACTAAACCCCAGTTCTTCATTGTCGAAATCTTATAAGCATGCACTGCAAACCATTAGCTTAACCCTTTCACACTCATGTCAGCCAAAAACGGCTTCAGCAGTGGTCTTGAGAAATGTCGATTTGCAGACCAAAAGAAGACTATTTTTGAAAATTTACCACTGGAATGACTGGCTCGATAACCGAGCCAGTCATTACAATGGTAAATCTTCAAAAATAGTCTTCTCTTTGTTTCCAAATGAACATCTTAAAGGAAAAATTTGAAATTTTCTTGAACAAATTCGAGGGTTAAATGGTTAAGCAATGTACATACGCTTTTGTTGGGATAGAGACACATCTAACATGTGCATGAGATAAATGCTGTTTGCTACATTCTTCTTATATAAAACTATATATTCGTTTCGGTATATAGAATGTGAGAGAAGCACATGTACGTGCCAACGTTTGAGCGCGTGGTAAAAGCTGGCATCCAGCCATTTGGCCTTATTGGAGCCAATCACATCGTTGTAATAGTAGTCAGATTAGAAGCAGCACGCTCCAATGGGCAGTTAGGGCAGATCTTGGTGAATACTCGTTGTTAAAAGGTATCACGGCAGCAGTAACTAATTATCACAATAGAATCAGTAACATATCAAATCTGATCGCATGAACTTACACAACTAATACATTATCTTGCTTTACAAATCGCAAAAGCCTATATACTGAGCACGGTAATTGGCATACTATATCATCACCCAATTTATTATTACATACAAAATTAGCCTAAAATCGTAATATACTTGATGGCAACAAGCACAACGTCTTCTTCCAGGTAATTCAGAGTGACAATGTTAAAATAAAACTAAGAACATACAGACGGGTGAAGCAATCTATCAAAGGGTGGGGGTGGGTGGGGTGATATCTTAAACAGATGAAGAACTTCAAATTTAGAAAGAACTTATTTCGTCTCCGCATTAGCAACCATGATCTAATGATCGAGAAGGGTCGGCATCTGCCACTTCAGCCCCAGGATAGAAAATGTGCATTTTGTCCTGACATGGTCGAAGATGAGAATCATTTCATTATGTTATGTTCCCTATATAATGAGGAAAGATCGAAACTATTTAACGAAATCAGTCTTTGTTTTCCCATTTGAATTTATAGATGACAATGACAGGTTCTTGTTTATTCTCCGTTATGATGTTCTTGTAACATGTTGTCCAATATGTCGTCATCTAAATGAGTACAAAACCTGCATAGCACAATGCGTGCGTCCACGCATGTATGCGGATGCGGTTCAGCTTATAGATGAGTTAGATTATTATCCGAAACAAAAACAGATATATGTTAGTTAGTACAATTTCGCACATGAGATAAGAAATGTTCTGTTGGGTATTTTAAACTTGGTTTGATTGTCCGCATAAAGAAAAATCGATACTTTATTGATCTTTCCGATTAGCCTACTTCCAATCAGATTGGGTTAAAAAATATTCTACAGTGAGTTATATTTTGTTCTGGAAGCATTTTGGGTTATTTCTGAGTTGTACTGTATCCCTGCTAAAATAATATTCAGTCGCGTAGCCGAATGTACGTGTATCCAATCGTAAACATACACACATCCTTGCCAATGGTGGTTATATGTTTACGAAATGCAATATGCATCTCGCCATTATATATGTATCCAAAATTCCGTGATTATCAATTTATTGTAATGAATCTTGTCTATGCATTATTAATGTACACTACCTGTCACCTGGTGGTGTTTATACAATAGATCTTACCTTATGGATAAATTCCACAGATAAGAATCATATATGTCTGTTAATTGATGACGCACGCTTCAACGTGCATCTGTTCGTTAAGCATATGTCCCAGAAAGTTTCGGTGTGTCCCAGAAAGTTTCGGTGTCTTAGTTTGAAGACACATATACGGGAAAGCTGTTGGAAATTTGAGAACTAATTTGATTGGAACCTTCTAAGTGAAATTAGATTCAAAATATTAAACATAATATTCCTTATATCATAAAGAATTTGTTATTCCTGGTCCGTAAGGGTCAACAACAAATGATGACGTCATAGGTACACAATTATGACGTAATATAATGCTATACTTCCGGGTCCATTACAAGCACATGGCGCCAGACTTAATACGTCAATAGAGGGATCTATTTCTAGCTTTACCCGCCTATTTCTTGATAAGCTCATCTCAAGCTTTGCGCGTGTGTGCATTAATTTGTATACCTTTTCAAAGCTTAAAGGTAACTAACTATACAGGTAAGCCGTTGAATATTTTGAAACTAATTCAGTTAAATTAGTTTCAAAATTTTTACCAAAATCTTGATTAAGTAGTAAAGACATACAATACATACACTTTTTAATGTGCTTGGCCAACAAGCAGGGTATGCCATATCTATCACACAACTCATGACAGTCCTTCTGGAAGCTATGGATTCGTACATCAAAGATGCCCGTGATAAAAAGACTACGTTTATACAATGCAACCTGAGAATCATTGATGCTGTATAACTGTAACAGCTGGGCAGCTCCAAAGGCAGCTCTAAATAAACGTGATGCCTGCCACCGCAAATACCTACGCACCATCACTGGACACGGATATCCAGAGAGCATACTTTCCAATGATGCACTATACAAGATGTGTAATACATCGCCGCTGTATGTAAATGTCGGCCAGCAAAGATGGTCCATGTTTGGCCATGTGCTAAGGATGCCAGAAGACACACCAGCGCAAGCAGCCATGGAATTCTCCCTACTCGGAGCCAGCAAATACAAAGCCAGGAGAGGATGTCATTGCATAAATATGCTAAGCGTGCTACGAGGTGACCTCAAGAAAGCAGGACTCGGTACACTCAAGTCAAGAATGGACCTGAGGAAGCTAAGGATTTCGGCTGAGGACAAGACACAGTAGGAAAAAGCGAAGAAGGGCTGATTGCAGCTGTAGGATATTTCCACTACTACAGCCGCAGAATACAGTAATCATACGTACTCATGACATGTTGATGAAATCAATCTATTAAATAAATAAATAAATAAATAAGAATTAAAATTTTTAAAGCGTTTTTATTAGTGAATCATTGTGATATAGTGTAACATCTTCGGTTGACCATGGGCCGTGGATGTAAACGTGTCAAAAAGCCTTGGTGTCAATAACGGAACTAATATGACACCTGCCTGTATAACCCAATGTGGGGTTGCAATGCATTACCTACCACGTCACTTCGTTCAACCACGTCACACGGTCATAGCAGATGTCAACGGGATGAAAGGATCGTCTGTTGCACTTGGAAGAACATTAATTCAACCAAATGTCCGGGCAACGTCTGCTAGGAATGTAGATCACAAAATTGTGACTCGCTGTCACGTCGGACATCGTAACTAAGTGAAGCATTCAATAACGGGTTAAATGACCACATTTGTACCAGGATGCTTGAATATAAAATTGTTAAAATTGTATAATGCTTTTAGAGAGGCTTAAATTTTATATTCCAATGTAATGAACGGAACTTAAATCTTACAAATCATGATTAACCACTATATATGTCTATTTATATGGGTACCTAACATGCGAAATTATTAATAAGTTGTTTCACTCGGTATAAATATGCATAATGGTTTTGTTGTGTGAGGGTGAATTAGGGACATATATCTCCAATTCAATGGAGGAATCCAGTTTCCCGCTTATCGTTAGCTAGGCGCCACCCACACTTCGCCCGTGTTGGGATCGATCGATCCCCAACTCCCTGACTATCAATTTCCAGAAAACTATACAGGTAAGCTGTTGAATATTTTGAAACTAATTTGACTAGCAACTGCGCCCAGTCAAATTCGTTTCTAAATATTCAACATAATGTTTATTAAATAGTAAAGTCAGACAATTCGTACAACAACACTTAGTCCGTCACTAATTGTGCGCTATCCGCGTCATCCATGGCGTTCTTGATTATGACGTCATCATACACGTCACGTAGTTGATTATGACGTCATATGATCGATGGATAAACTGGAAGGTTCATTCGACTTCACAATTGAAATAATTATATATAACCAGAATGTCTGCTCCTCTACTCTTCCGGATATGCTCACATCAGCTTGGGAACATCTTATTGGATTCCTGGTGAATGCATCATATTGAAAATGCCATAATTGGAACCTGTGACATCTATCTAGCAGATAAGTTATTTTCTAACTATTCAGCAGAATATCAATGAACCTTTCCAGTTTTAGCTATGCCCCGCCCATCTCTATCTAAGCTCCACCCACACCTCACTCGTGTTTGGATCAATCTATCTCTGAACTCACTGAGTATCAATTTCCAGAAAAATATACAGGTAAGCTGATAAATATTTGGCAAAAACTAGTTTGACTGGGCGCTGTTGTTGCCTATCGCAGCAACAGCGTCCAGTCAAATTAGTTTCAAACTATTCCACATAATATTTATTAAATGGTAAAGACATACAATTCGTACAATGTGTCGGACTACTAAGCGTTAAAGACTAACTATAGATAGAGTCCTTCATGACGTCATGATTATGACGTCATCTCACACTTCACCTAGTTGCTTATGACATCATATGATGGATGGATAATCTTGGAACGGACCATTGTGCACTTGCTGGGAAATCAATTGATTTGCCCACACTTACCATGCGTATTTCTGTCTAATGGACACGCGTAGGTCGCGGGGATGAACCCTTCAACTGTATCTCCTCGCAACACCCAGAACCATTCCGGATCCGCATAATTCAACAAGGTCACGATCTCGCCACGTTTTACTGCGAGATCATTTTCTTGTCTTGGCAGGAAATCAAACAATGCAACATATTGACCCGAATCACATTTAGAGAATAGAGTTACTTCCCCGTAGCCACCATGTTCACCACTGGATTGCGCTACAGTGACATCTCCCCCTAACTGTCCTGGCGGTATATCTTTATTAATAAATTGTGATGACAATAACTCGTGACTTGTTGCTTTTTTGGTGGGCTTTGTGTCTGGTCTAGTTTGCATAACGTGTCCTGGTTTGGCACAGAATGAGAGAGGTACAAATCCCTCTCTACCATCATCTCTAGTTGCATACACCCAGTCATGGTCCCTGTAGAGCACAGTGACCTTCTCGCCTTTTGTGACAGATAGCTCGTCATCAACACATGGTACAAAATCTTGTATGATGACACGTTCAGCACGGAAACTGAAATTAAAATTGAAAACGTGCATTGTTTAAACAACTCATCTTTCCAGATTATCCATCTACCAATCTGACGGCATATGACGTCATAATCAGCTAAGCGGCGTGTATGGTTGACGTCATACTCATTACGCCATAAATGATCATATTTGGTCCATCTGTAACTCTTAATAGTCCGACAGGTTGTACGAATTGTATGTCTCTACTATTTAATAAACAAGCTGTTGAATATTTTGGAACTAATTTGACTGGACGCTGTTGCTGCCATACAACAACAGCTTACCTGTACAGTTTTCTGGAAACTCATAGTCAGGGAGTTCAGAGATCCATCTACCCCAACATGAGCGCGGTGTGGGTGGAGCTTAGATAGAGATGGGCGGGGCATAGCTAAAATGATAAGATCCATTGTATGTATGATCAAGATGTAGAGTTTAACTGTGGTAGGCCTACTTATATAGTTTTAATCCATGTTGACATGGTAGATTAGAATCCGAAAAAGGGCTATGCATTTTCGTAATACATAGGCCTACACTCAAATCTTTACGAGCACCAGAAAGTGCCGACGAAAGAGGGTAGACCCCTATGGTCAAATCTTCTATGAAACGGATATCTGATTTTGTTCATTAAGCCAGACCAGTCGCATCATCCGGCGCATTACACAAGCATCAGTTATCATAAATGGATCTTTCCAGTTTATCCATCAATCATATGACGTCATAATCAGTTAAGTTACGTGTAGACTGGCGCCAAAATAGATTCAGTCATGAATGACGCAGCTAAGTTTGTCACCAACACTTAATTGATGACGGACTAGGCATTGTTGTACGAATTGTATGTCTACCATTTAATAAAGATGCTGTTGAATATTTTGAAACTAATTTGACTGGGCGCTGTTGCTGCCATAGGATAACTCCCGAAATAGGAATAGATGAATCCAGTCTGTCAGTCAAATATATGACGTCATAATGAATTACGTCACATGTAGTTTGACATCAAAATCAATTGCATATTGAATGACGTTGAATATTGTGAAACTAGTCAAATTAGTTTCAAAATACCCAAACAGCTTACCCGCACAGTCTTCTGGAAATTGGTCGTCAGAGAGGGCAGGGATAGATTGATCCCAACACGGCGAAGTGTGGGTGGAGCTTAGCTAGAGATGGGCGGGGCATAGCTAAAACTGAAATCCTCCGTTGACATACAATGACCAATAAATTGTATTAAATATGCAAACAAGCAACACCGTGTCTTTAGGGTTCACATTTAGATGATCCTTAAACGGTCGTAGTTAAGGCGCCACCCTCTCCCAGACACTACACCAACTTTGACCACACGGAACAGACCTGTCCCTTTCTTTCACCGCCCACCCTTCCCACCCCACCCCATCTACACATTTCCTGGTGCCACCTCTGAACAGTATCACTATGGATACAATACAGGTATAGTTGAAGAGAATAACGAAGGCAGCATGAGTGGCCACAACTATTTCGAGGTACGCAGAACGATGTAGGTCAACAGCCAAGAATGACCCGGCATTCAAACAATTCGGAACAAAGTTGGATGTGGAGCTGGTACTCTCGTGGTATGTCGGGTTGTTGAGTGTGTCATGTTTACTATGCTTAAGATTAATGGAGGAATCCAGTTTTAGCTAGGCCCTGCCCATCTCTAGCTAAGCTCCGCCCACCCTCGCTCGTGTTAGAATCGCTCGATCCCTGAACTTCATGACTATCAATTTCCAGAAAACTATACAGGTAAGCTGTTGAATATTTTGAAACTAATTTGACTGGATGCTGGTGTTGACTATATGGCAGCAACAGCGCCCAGTCAACTTAGTTTCAAAATATTTAACAGAATGTTTATTAAATAGTAGGCATACAATTCGTACAACAACGCTTAGTCGTCATCAATATTGCGTTTCGGGACGACCTTAATTCATGTAATTGATCATGACGTCATCCTACACGCTCCGCAGTTGATTATAGCGTCATATGATTGATCAGATGCAATGGTGGGATGGATGGTGGCGGTATGAATTTTGATGGCGTATATATCAAGAATTACGTCCAGATACATATGGGCTACACACCTCCGTAATCCGGTCTGCTTCACCAATGAAAGTTTGGCTAAGGTATCGACACTGTCACTTCCTGTCAAACGGCCAGGTAAAGAGAGCGCACATTTTGATGTAAACTGATCTGTAAAGCGGAATTCGCGAATCCAACAAATGTAAAGAGAACACAGTAAAAGCATTATATTACCTTTATATATCAACGTTTATAACATATTGTTGAAGGTGGCAACAGCGCCAACCCATCCTTCTCAATAACCCCGATTGAAATGGTGTGTTTGGGAGCAGATGGTACCGTGGTACTGTATAAGTTCATGGATACTTTAGGAGATATTCAGACGCATGTGATAATCAGATTGTCCGTTGAAACCGTGACCGTGTGATCCCAAAGATAATAGCTAGAGTGATCCATTTCTATCTATACCCCACCCATTTCTATCTATACTCCGCCCATTTCTAGCTATACCTCGTCCATTTCTAGCTATTCTCCGCCCATTTCTAGCTTTACCCCGCCCATTTCTACAATACCCCTCCCATTTCTAACTATACGGCGCCCATTTCTAGCTATACCCCGCCCATTTCTATCTATACTCCGCCCATTTCTAGCTATACCTCGCCTATTTCTAGCTATAATCCGCCCATTTCTAGCTATACTCCGCCAATTTCTAGCTTTACCTCGCCCATTTCTAGCTATGCTCCGCCCATTTCTAGCCATACCCCGCCCATTTCTATCTATACCCGCCCATTTCTAGATATGCCTCGCCCATTCCTAGCTATACCCCGCCCATTCTATCTATACTCCGCCCATTTCTAGCTATACCTCACCCATTTCTATCTATACTCCGCCCATTTCTAGCTATACCTCACCCATTTCTATCTATACTCCGCCGATTTCTAGCTATACCCCGCCCATTTCTATCTATACTCCGCCCATTTCTAGCTATATCTCACCCATTCCTAGCTATAATCCTCCAATTTCTAGCTATATCGCGCTCATTTCTATCTATGCTCCGCCCATTTCTAGCTATACCTCACCCATTTCTAGCTATAATCCGCCCATTTCTAGCCATACCCACCCATTACTATCTATACTCCGCCCATTTCTAGATATACCCCGCCCATTTCTAGCTATACCCCGCCCATTTCTAGCTAAGCTCCACCCACTCTGTACGCGTGTTGGAATATATGTATATACTTTGAACACTGAATTATCAGAAACCCATTTTCAAGGTAACTATATAGGAAGGTTGTTTGATAGTTTGAAACTAATCTGAGTGGTGGTGGTGGCTGTTGCTCTCTATGGCAGCTACACATCCCAGTCAAATTAATTTCAAAATATTCAACATAATGTTTATTACATATCTAATCTAAGACATACAATTCGTACATTTGGCAGAGCCGCAGACTCTTCATCACGGGCTTATAATATATCCTTATCATCGTGACGTCAGTCTACATGTGGCATAATAGATTATGACGTCATATACTTGACTGACAGATCGGATCCCTCCATCGGTTAATTACAGATAGATATGATTGCATACAATAATGTTGCTTAATGACCAGGTAGCCTAACATTAAAGAAACAGTTTCCTAAATCTCTTGTCGGCTGGTAATCATATCTGTATCGTGCGATGGCTAAATAAGGTTGCATATGTCTTAAATCAATCAAGCGATCAATCAATAAATTGAGCGATCGATTTCGATCATTACTGAAACATATTTCTGACCTAGGCTGCAACACCTTTCCGCAACATTGTTCACAGAATGAATACCGGCACCAAGATAAAGAGAGTATGAGGGCTGGAAACACGCAACTCGGCAGTAAACTGGTCAATAACTAAATACAATTGTTGCTAGAGTTCTTACCTTTGTTCTTGCCTGAAGATTTAACCATCTTACGTAGGCATAATAATGGCATAGTCTTTCCATGCAGACCTGACACACACGCACACGCTAATATGTCTCTGACATCTTGACGCATTTTGTATGTTTATTGCTATTGAGATAGCATTTCAACTAAAGTCATCCATGCGTCACAAAATGAGACATAGGCCGATAGTTATTGAATATTAAAATACCGACATTTCCCGATATATAAGATAGGTATGTAATTAAATTCTGTGTTGTCGCCGAATCCGGTCTTTGCGAGTTTAAAGGCGTCATATATAAACAGACTAATCTTAATGAAAGCACCGACTCAGTTCCACCTCACCCTAAGCAAATTAGGGTAATGTTTCTGGAAGTACATGTAGATCTAATGTTTACCTGGTGACCATGACAACATAACCAGACAGGAATCATCACATTGTTTTCTATAAGCCCCACATTACTTTGATCGTTGCTCCGTGTATAAATGCATAGCTGGTTGGTATTATATATCTAGAGGTCATTCTAATGTGTATTGTGGTATTTGCCATTAACAGAAAAATAATATCTCGTATAGAGAATTCAGGATTTCAAAACATGTAGGCCTACGCCTTAATATAGGGCATGCTGTTATGAATAAACAAATATAGCAGTATGCGTGCGTACGTGCGTTTATTCCCTCCCCCACCCGGCATGAAACGTACGTCTGTCCGTCCTTCTGTCTGACCATCTGCCAGGTTGTCTGTAATGTAAGGTAGTTAGCCCACCTCCTATCCTCTAGTCGCGATTTCTGTGAAACTTGGTAAATGTTGTCAGTACAACTAGAAGATACACATGTGCCCTTTTCGGCAAAATCCAGCCATATCTGCCAGAATTACCGCCCCGGACTGAGAAACATAATATCTCATCAAATTTGTTTATTTCTGGCAAGATCTTAGAGTTTTGAACATATCTTACGCCAGAGTAATCTCCCCGTAAGAGACTACGAGTTTTGTGAAAATGTTGTTAGATTGCATGAACATGCCCAGCCATAATTAGTTCTAATTTAATTTGATTAATGGCATGTGAAAGGACCTCAATCTGTTTGCATTTCTCCCAAATTCAGTAAATGTTTAGGATCCGGGAATTTTGAACCTGTACTTGCAAATCTTGCTTAGTGAATATATTAAGGGGAGATGTATTGTCAGAATTTCATTTTCATTGATTGTTTTTTTTAAAAATAGTGTAGGTTATGATTAACAATTCCAACGGGCGAGCGGGCGGGCGGGCGGGCGGGCGGGCGGGCGGGCGGGCGGGCGGGCGGGCGGGCGGGCGGGCGGGCGGGCGGGTTGTGCATTGCAGTTTATCCAGACTGCTAAATAACAGTATTATTGTGTCCAGGCCTTTGTACTTATGGTGTCGTGGACTGAGACGTATTGCAATAGACGTTCTGTGGTCATCTACGCAAAATCACATGGGCATATGCCTGCTGGGCCAACTGATTGCACACGCGCCAGTTTATGGCGCTGTATCAGCTATGCAGACACAATATTATCCCTTGGTCTGCCCGCTCGCGCTCTCTCTCTCTCTCTCTCTCTCTCTCTCTCTCTCTCTCTCTCTCTCTCTCTCTCTCTCTCTCTCTCTCTCTCTCTCTCACCTCCCCCCTCTCTCACCCCCCCCACACCACCCCTCCCTCTATCTCTCTCTCCCACCCTCCACCCTCCCTCCCTCCCCCCCCCCCCCTCTCTCTCTCTCTCTCTCTCTCTCTCTCCCTCCCTCCCTCCCTCCCGCCCTCCCTCCATATATATATATATATATATGGAGGGAGGGCGGGAGGGAGGGAGGGAGGGAGAGAGAGAGAGAGAAAAAGAGAGAGAGAGAGAGAGAGAGGGGAGGGAGGGTGGAGGGTGGGAGAGAGAGAGGGGGAGGGGTGGTGTGGGGGTGTAGGGAGGAGGGAGAGTGAGAGAGGGGGGAGGTGAGAGAGAGAGAGAGAGAGAGAGAGAGAGAGAGAGAGAGAGAAGAGAGAGAGAGAGAGAGAGAGAGAGTTGATTAGCTGTACATATATTTTGCTGCTATGTAATTATTCGGTAGGGAGAGAGCGGAAATAAGTTGTTAGAACTTGTGCCCAATCCATTTGTACATATGATATAATAAAATGTTTGGAATAGAGGTATTCATTTCTAGCTCTTTCGCGCCCATTTCTACCTAAGCTCCGTCCACATTTTGCGCGTGTTATGGTAGATTTGGAACCTGAATTCACAGAATCACATTTTCAAGGTAATTATTTAGGTAATTAAGCTATTGCATATTTTGAAACTCGTTTTATTTGATGCTGTTGCTGCAACAGTACCCAGTTAAATTAATTCCAAAATATTCAACAGCATGTTTATTAAATAGTAAATCCATCACAGACATACAATTTTTTCACTCACTGTTCCAGCTGCATGGCGGAGTATTCCCTGTGAATTATGATTGTGACGTCAGTATACATGTGGCGTAATTGATTATGATGTCACATACTAGAGCGAAAGATCGGATCCACCCAAATTTACACTGGTATAGGCCATGGTCAAATGCATAATTATGGCTACGGTGCTTAGGATAAGTATTTGCTATGCCTTCAGAGTCTGCGGAATATGCCTACTGGTGGGGTGGGCGCAACGGCCCCGGGACACTTGCGGTGTTGCGCCTTATATGTCTAAGTACCGCAACATGACTCGTATCTAACCCATTGTTAGCTAATGGTATAAGTGTGGCCAATTCACAGATCCCCTCACTTACAACTGTTATATTCACACAATGATCAGCCGGAGACACGTGACGAGCACAGTGCCTCGCTATGCTCGCGTATTGGACTGTATGTCCAGAGTGTAATTACCCGAGTCGGCTTTCTTTAATTATAAAGATTTTTTTATTCAAAAAGGTGTAGTGCATTAAAATGTTTAAAGTTTTCCTAAACAATCGCCTTAATATAACCTCGCTGGTGGCCAAAATGAGATGGTACCTAAAACATGTGCTATGTGAACTTGAAAATACTTGATGGGTCCAAATGACAGGTAGTTTATTCACAAAGCTTTCATCTAACTCTTTCAACTAAGCAGCATTGTCACATTAAATTAGTACGTAATCCAACACTAATCCAGTAGAATTAATTTCAAAATAATCAACAGCTTACTCGCAAGTTTGCTTGGATACCTAGATTATGGCATTTCACGGTGTCGTACCCTTTCCCCAACGTCTTTAAAACAAAGATCCCGATCGTGGATCGTCGCACTAATATTTTGGGGAGTTCTTTACATCGTTTTTCTTTTCGGATAAAAGCCAATATGGAGAAATCATTGTTGCTCTTCTGCGCGTGCGTGCGTGCGTGCGTGCGTGCGGTATATACGCACAATATGCATTTGACTCCCCTGGCATATACCAGCACAATTGATGGATCCGCCCGCACGCGCGCTCAGGCACGCACGCAGGCACGCAAATTTAATTATACGTTGCTGTTACTTTAGGCAATATGTCTTACATTATACATATATTTTGAAGCATTTTAAATGTCTGTATATTGTGGCATAGGCCTACCCATACGTGGTCAAAATCAACGAAAATGAAGACGTGTTTATTCCCTTCGACCATTACAGATTAGAAAGAAAATATTTTCTAGTCAAATTATTTCCGAAATATTCAACAACTTTCCTCTATTTAATTGTACCGGATAGTAACTGGAATTTTGCAAGTGTTGAAGGGCTAACGTGGATGAAGACAATGGCGCGCTTAAAAACAAACCCATCCACAACTAGCGAAATCTTCAGCAAGTTGAAGGCGGTTAGTCAACAGAAAGAAGAAGAAGAAGAAGAAGAAGAAGAAGAAGAAGAAGAAGAAGAAGAAGAAGAAGAGGAAGACTCGTGTTACTTTATTACGATTCGCACACACAATTAAAACAATTCATAAATTTATATCACACCCTGTCAATATAATATTGAATCAATCAATCAATCAATAAAATAAAACACAATAAAGTAGGCAGCTTAATATTATAAATAAATAGGTGACTCAACATAAATTGTTTCATGAAGCACACAGCAATAATATCTAGATCCCATAAAATGAGCACATTGTTTTCAACATTGCAAATAAATCTATTGAACGCCCACTTCTATTAAAGTGATACTGAAATTCAACGCATACACGCGAGCGAAGCGGGCCTGTCTGATTACGTCCATTTAAACGCCTTTGTCTAGTTACGTATGTCCCCATTTTAGCATTTGTGATAACCCAATTGCAGCGACGATGACGTATTTTACGCTTACGTTTAGCAGAACATTGGGATTATCAGCCATAGTAAAGGTTTCATTCTCCATCAAATATAGTACAGTTCTTCTGACAGTTAAAAACAAAGGCTGAAGCCGAGGGCATTAAAAAATATATGAGACACATCATCCTGCTGACCACAGTAAGGGCAATTATCATCATGGCTGTAACCAGCTGGATAAAGAAATACTTCTGTATTTAATGCACCATGTAAAGTTTTCCAAGCCAAATCACCTTCATAACTACTATAGGGATATTCCTAAAAAAAACCCCAGCAATTCTCCATCGATATGATATAAAACGATAGAGAGTCAGTCCATATCGTATTACTTGGCCTATGTAAGTTATTTGAATAATATTGCAGCGATGAAAGTTTATAAAGTTCTTTCTTACAATTAGAGGTCAGAGACACACACTATTTAACAACATCGCTCGTACTTGTAGAACGTTCAATTTGGTACACAGACCTAGGAATGTAATAAGGACATGTGGGTATGTTATTTCATTCCAACGGAAAACTCTTCCATAATGTGATAAGAATATTTTGGCGTATTCTTTTCGAACGATGGCTAATTTTCAGGGATACCTCATCTATTGAGACTTTTCATCATTGCTACAATGTCGCCAATGGTAGTCATATTATCATTTATGAGTCCTGTCACAGAATACTTTATCAAAGGATGTAGGAAAAGCGTTCATTTAGAACATCAGCTTTGCAAACAGGATGTGATAATCTAGACACGTTGAATAAAACACGTATCTGAATATCTAAGTGTGTATAAAATAACAGATAATCATAATTCAGATTATAGACATGTTTAAAAGACAACTAGAAAACTTGAAACAAGGACGAGAAGCATACATATTTAAGAATGATTGTACATTATCAATACGAAATGCTCGTAACCGAAATTATAGATGACCAATCCTTGCCCACCATTTTCCAAAGGCGTCAATTCTTTAACCATCCAATGTTTTCCCGCCCATACAAAATTAATTAGCCGCGTTTGAATTGTATTTACATTTCAACTGGAGGATCAACAACAACAAATCTATGCCAACGTTTATAGGCATCCAATAAATTGGAAATACTGATGCGACCTGCAAATCAATTAGTAAGAGTATTATTAACCTCGACCTCTAGATTATCCCAATTCCGGTTATAATAATCTGGTGGATTCCCAATGAATATCCCAAAAAATTTGAAGCCGTCATTACTCTAGGTAATCCTAAATGGACGATCAGTCTGATCTTTCCCTGTACCCACCCAGATACCCCCGTTCTTTTCCAAGTTAACTCTTGCATTGGACGCAGCTTAAAGTACCTTCAGACAATTCTGTAAATCTACAAAATCTTGAGCAGTAGTAGCGAAAGCTGTTAAATCATCAGCATTTAAGCTGAACAAACAGCCTTATCATCCATGGTATCGTGCACGACTATTCCTTTTAGCCCGTCATTAGAACGTAATTTGATCAATAGTGGCTCTATACAAATAGTATACAAAGCTCCGGACAAGGAACAGTCCGGCCTATGACCGGGTGATAAAAATTGGATCACCAAATCCAAAGGCTTTTAACATATTGAACAAATAAGTATGACTCACACGGTCAAAGGCCTTTTCCGCCATGCCCAAAGGTGGTGAATAAGAATTTTAATATTCCACAGAGTCAATTATCAATTTAATGTTATTAGCCGTCTTTCTCCGGAGAATGCAAAAAACCATAGTCTTCGTGAATTGTTTCGGAAATTTTTTTACCACTGCGGTTGTATAGGGCTTTAGAAAACAATTTCAGATCACCACATGCGAGAGATACAATTTTTAATGAGACTGAGGTCACCATTCATTGTTAATAATGTAATGACCGCTCGTCTGCATGATGTCTAGGTAATCTCATAGCTTTGGATGGATTGGCTCAAACCGCATTTAAATCATCACCAAAACACTTTATAAAACTCAGCACGTAAGCCATCTATTCCAGGAGATTTGTTGTTTAGTTCTTTAACTGCCTTCGAAAGTTCTGCCAAATCAATTGATTTATCTAGATCGTCTTTAGAAACATCGGCTAATAGCTTGTTTTCAGAGTGCGTGTACGACTCTTCTTTATTATATAAATGACTATAAAATTCAGACGCGTAGCACAAAATATCTGAACCGCCATCGTATCAAAAACCGTATTATCTGGCAGAGTTAAATGTGAAAACAGATTTAATTGAAGAGGAAGAAGAAGAAGAAGAAGAAGAAACCAAGAAAGACTGACTATTGCTGAGACATCATGTAGACATAAACATATATACAGATATATGACAAAGGCAAACGAGAAAGTCAAGGCTGTAGGCAACTAGACAAACGGAGTCCTTTCCGGGTGTGGTGTGGTGCGGAGTGTGTGGTGGGGTGTGTGTGTGTGGGTGGGGGGGATGGGGGTGGGGGTGGGGGTTAGGATTGTGAGGGTGGGGTGTTGGCGGGGTGGGGATAAATTTTCTGCTAAGTGCCATTCGAGAGCATCAATTGGAGTTATCAACAAATACACGATTGTGGCTATGAAAGGAATCGACGAAGAGCCACTGTAGCTAAGTTTTTAAGAGGAGATGGTACATGATCGACAACGACCCAAGTTCAAGTTTCTTTTATTTCGCTCAGGATATCACAATAGCATATGGGGTAACAAATATTACATACAATATTTATGGTAGGAGAGCTATTTTACATATAACATACTTGCAGTATATAAGCGATGTACTGTTATACATTTAATAGAATAATAAACATTTAAATATGAATTTCAAGTATTTCAATAACACGACGGTGAGAGGGGGGGGGGGGGATAGCAGCAGCAGCAGCAGCAGCAGCAGCAGCAGCAACAGCGGCAGCGGCGGCGGCGACGACGACGACGACGACGGCGGCGACGACGGCGACGACGACGACGACGACGACGACAACAACAACAACAGCAGCAGCAATGGCACAAACAGCAGAAGCAGCAGTTGCTCTAGCA
>JAVVLW010004052.1:0-12000 GCA_034401795.1 Chaetoderma sp. LZ-2023a | reverse complement strand
AATTGTGATGTCTGTTTGTTATATATTAAGCATGAAATAAATAATCTTGAATCTTGAATCTTGAATTTGATTGTGGTTCTCCTAGACCAGAGAGGCGGGATATACAGAACAAGTAACAAGAAGAAAGAGAACCGAGAAAATCTCTAAAATATCGAATGACAGTTGAATGATTGAAATCCAGATAGATAAGGTAGTCAGTCGATTGATTCAGTCAAATCTAAGTTATTTAATAATTATCGCGATGGACAGACAATCACATTTGGCAACATATTTTCCCTAACTTTGACCTTTATCGTACGAAAACTGGTAACTACTAAACTAGGGACACGGGTGTTTGTTAAGGGTAACAAGTCATTTCGTCCCGGGCTCGTTTCGTATATAGATTTGTGCTATAGGCCATGAGGGATTGGGAGGCTATTGATAATGGGTTGTAATTATGCTTCGGCGTGCCTTTTCATGAATTGTCATTGTCGATTGTGGTTACTTTAAAAGGATAAATGTAGCATTGTACTAGGTGTATGGCAAATTTTAGTTTGAACACGGCCTGAGAAGTCGCTATGCTTTCTCAGTCCGAGATCAGGCATATCTTATCAATAGTGCAAATCCCCCGGTGAAAATTACTGAGGAACTATGGGGCCGATAGCAATCAATTTATGCAGAGTCTGCTCTATTCCGGGTTAATATGAAAATAGGCGTTGCCTATAAGCGAATGCAGACACCATTTATTGCTTAAATGAAGAGGATGAATTGGTGTAGGGTCGAAATGTCCTAAACATAAATGCCCATGTATAGTACATTTGAAGCAAATTTTTCATATTGGTGGGCAGTCTGGTAAATCCAGTGAACGATATTCACAACAATGCATATGCCCATTGCCAGTGATATCCGCAAGCATTGTTGCATCTTTTACTGTGACCTACACCATTAAATGGTTGCACCAGTCCAATGACGTTATAAAATTTGTACCGACCTATTGCTGTGCTCCTCACTATTTGGGGAAATACAAACAAGTTCATAGTAACTATTTAAAAACTATGATATCATAATGACATATCGTCAACAAGAATTTTTAAATCGCGTTTATCCAGACAAGCTACAAAAAGATGGGAATTAATGCATGTCCGCAAGTAAATATATGAATGTACATTCCATCCCGGTGTGAATGGCATGGTACCCGACCTTAAATTTCCTGCTAGGAAACGTTAGGTACTTATGACATTGACAACAACGACTTTCCACGGTCATCAAACCTTATATTGCATTAGCAGACGCACAAATAGGAATAAATACAGCTTTTACGTGGCCTGCTTCATACTATGTGATCGTTTTACATTATGAAGTAAATGCACACTATTTCGTGATAACAATATCACACAAATTTTGGACATTGAAAATGCGCAGTAGGTTGCTCCCTAAAACAACTAGGTGGACATATGCATAATGAAAAACCGTATCCCATAATGCAATGGGGGCCCATGAAGAAACCTCAAAAGCTATATCATAGGCCGAAGCCGGGACTAACAAAATGCTCACGCCGGGAAATGAAACTTTCTCAGTCGCATGGTATATGTATTTTAGCCTGGTCCCCTGTCTCATTTTCTGTTGATTTTCCCTCATTACACATACGTACATGTTATCTATATACGCTCACTTCATTCACGATGGCTTCAAGCCATCGTGAACAAAGTGAGCTATAAGCAAGTGTAATACACTTATACACACTTTCCAAGTTCCAACATTGAGTTTTCATTAAACCTTTACTGAAGTAACTTGTAACTGAAGAATTTTTTTAGTTACTTCAAGCCATCGTGAACAAAGTGAGCTATAAGCAAGTGTAATACACTTATACACACTTTCCAAGTTCCAACATTGAGTTTTCATTAAACCTTTACTGAAGTAACTTGTAACTGAAGAATTTTTTTAGTTACAGTAACTGAAATGTAACCAGTTACATTGCAAAAGTAACTGAAATTTCAGTTATATTTCATCCTTTTTACCAAATATATTAAAATTTTCATAATTTGCGGCATAGCTACTGTTATACATGTGACCCTCCAATATCCCAATTTCAATGTAATCATTCAGGTAAGCTGTTGAATATATTGATTCTAATTTTACTGGAAGATGTTGATGCCATGGGCAACAACTTTATTTCCAAGCATCTGTGATATTTATTTCAGAAATTTGCCATTGGAATGACTGGCTTGATTACTGGTTGTCCAAACAAAGTTGTTAATTTTCGATTGAAATGGTCAAAGATCAAGGTCATTGCAAATATTTCCCTTCGAAAATCGAAGGCATACAGTAAACAGTTGAGTCAGGGGAATATGCCATCTTTCTTTTTTTATAAACATTGGCATTATATCTCACTACAATTATGTTGATAATTATAGAACAACGCAACTGATTTTCATAACCGATGCACGGAAATCGCCTTTTAAAATGCCAAAGGCATTCTCAATCCGGGAGCGGGTTCGCCGATGTGCGATATTATACCGCTTGTAAGCCTCCGGCCTCTCTTGACGAACCAGGGTCAGCAGAAATTGGCGGCATACGTATGCACAAGAATTGCAGAGAGTTCACACGTGTTGAATTGATTGGACAATGAGGACTTTTTCCAAATCTGTGAATCATGTGCTGAACCATATCACTGACAAACTATGTTGGTGAACAACCTTTGTGGTCACAAACGAACTGACAATTTAAACTGTAATACCCCTTTCGGTTAATGAATAACTGGGCATCGGCTCCACCCAGATTTCGAATAGGGATGTGTGTTCCGTCAATTGCTCCCAACAACGGCATGAAATCCTGCTATTTGGTGAAATCCACGTATCACAGATTGCCTAGCATTGACCGTCTGAGGAAAAGTCATAAAATGCTCCTTGATGGCACAGATAACAGCAGCAACTCTGTGAATGGCTTGTTCACAGGCCTGTTGCGAAATTCCAGACGTGTCGCCGACCATAATCTGAAACGCTCCACATGCGAAATAATGCGGGGCACACGCTAATTGGAGAGCTGAATGAAGTGCACAGCTTCTCCGAGTTGGATGTTCCAATGTCATTAAATAAGGTTTTCGTAACTTGAAACCGCTTAATAAACTGGTCTTCGTCGTAAGATTCGAGCGAATTTCCCTTGTCCATAAAGACACGAATGACACGCTGACGATTCTCGTCTTCAACTTCGTTGGTCTCCTCTTGCGCCAGATCAGAGATTTGGAGTGCATCCATACACCTACAACAGATAACTACTACTACTACTACTACTACTACTACTACTACTACTACTACTACTACTACTACTACTACTTATTATTATTATTATTATTATTATTACTACTACTACTACTACTACTACTACTACCACCACTATTATTACTACTACTACTGCTGCCGCTGCTGCTATAGAAAATAGGTCATTCCTGAATGTACAGTATAACCTGAAGCCAATGAGAAAATGTTAAACGTTCTTCTTTTCAAATGTCCACATGTAGTCTTTCAAATGACGCGGTTACATGCAATTCACAACTTAAACAACCCCCTGACCATGTTTAGGGAATTCTATTTTTCTCTGCTAAGCAGCGTTTAAACTTAGTCCGTAGTTTAGGCACGCTTAATGATAAACATGCTTCGTAATTACCGATTAAATTTAAGTGCAGACTTTAGACAACGTTTACCGATTTACACACGTCTGGCGGCTTAAGCGCCTTTCGTAGTTACAAGCCTAAATTTGTTTGAGAACACTAGCTTTCTCATAGAAAATGTCGATTTGGAGACCATAAGATTATTTTAGAAAATTTGCCACTGAAATGACTGGCTTGGTTATTGACCCAGTCATTCCAGTCGTAAATTTTCAAAAATAGTCTTCTCTTGGTTTGTAAATGGACATTTTATGAGAAAATTTAAATTTTATGAGAAAATTTAAATTTTTAAAAACAAATTAGGGTTAAAAGGCTAACAGCATGTCCTGTTCTTGTCTTTATATGCTATTGGTTAGGACATCTTAGGACATCATTGCTCAGCAATTATACTCAGGCTAAATTCAATTCTCATAGATGTGGTGATAAAGATCATACGAGAATGCCATTGATAAAAGTCAAGCCATCTTCGATTTTGGTATAGCAGACAAAATTTATATAGGCTGTGGAATTAAACTAGTGTATTGGAAAGCTGTTGAACATTTTGAAACTAATCTGACCTAAAAAAACTGTTGTTGCCATATGAAGCAACTGCTTTTGAAAGTTAAATTACATATAGTAAGTACATTGTATAAAGTACTCAGCAGATTATCTGATCGGAATCAATTTGCCATTGCAACTAATGAAAGTAATAAATTATTTTCAAAATATCTAAATTCCTATTTGAAATTAAGCAAACATCAAAGCTGATGGAGATTTGGAAGCTAATTTCACTGGAAACTGTTATATTGTCCCAAGGTAGATGGGAGATTACCTTGTCATGGAAAGTCAATGTTCTAAGGAAATCTGTTGAACCCTTTGAAACTAATTTCACTGAAAAATGTTGATACCTATGGTAGCAAAGCTTTCAGTCAAATTAGTTTCAAAACATTCAACCAATTATTTCTTACAATAAGATTAATTATATTTGTTATATGGCATGGTTGGGTTGAAAGCGTTAAAGGAAGAAATATATACATATATGTACGTCTATGAAGGCTGTGGAATTAAAGTTAGTGACTTATTATTTTGGAAACAAGTTGATTGAAATTTGTTATTGCATATGGCCGCAACAAAATTCAGTCAAATTTATTAAAGAATTTTCAGCAGGTTTTATATTTTAATCGGAAATGGATTCAGTTCTGTCAGTCTATTATATCAGTGGTTATAGTGGTATTTTGTCTCTACTATATATCTCAATTTGGTTGACTACATTACACCTTTTAAGATGACATTGATGTTCACATAGTCCTTCATAATAATTGTCAGTCAATGTAACTAATGTAACTGAAATGTAACTTTAGTTACATTATGCAAGGTAACTGAAATGTAACTAGTCACATTGCTCAACAAATGTAACTGTAACTGGCATACTCTGTTGTACAGGGTTTGTACGCAGGTATGGACGTCTGGAAAAAGTATGGAAAATTAAGAAGACCTTTTCCAGGGCTTGAAAACGTATGGAAAATCAATATTTTGCGTTACCGTTATGAAAAATGTATGAAAAATTAAAATATCGGCAATTGCAATTCTCCCGGCAGACATTTTCTCATAAATGGTCATCAAATACAAATTCTTGCAAAATCTCGCCGTTTGGTTCCCGGTGCAAGCTAAACTGCGTGTTTAACCGTACAGGGAACACACTTCGGTTTGTGCAAAATATCATCAAACACAAATTCACGACAGTCTAGCAAAATCTCGCCGTTATTGCGCGAGGGTTTATGGTCGGCAACATCAGTTGTTATTACACCACAAAAACATCCATTACTGTTCAATCACTACTTGCTAAATCAAATATCTGCATTTAGCTATCACAATAAAATTTTTATGCTCGCTTACATACTCCCTAATGCCAAACAATCGCCATGTAGACCCTCAACCAGGCTTCTGGAAGAGGGACCCCCTGCATTAGCCTTACAATAGACTGGCACCAGTCTGTACTCACTCCTTGGGGACGCTTGTCACTAAGCGCGCTCGTGCATGCGCAGTAGGTCCCAAATGTGAAAACTGATTCATTTTTCAAATATTCTGCTAACAGTACAGTTTGCCTGCTATCAATCTGATATAAAAGTTTTAGCTTGCTACTGAAAGTTTTCGGTTATTACTATATTTGACATCGAATCATGCCTACCATGAAGTCTATTCTTCCTAAGTTATGTTTAACTTTTATATCATGGTGTTTTAGAGGTGTTTGTAACTCTAGTTTTTTGAGTTACCAGTTTTCGTGTCACTACTCCCGTTTTCGAGGTTAGAGTAACCATGCCTATTATATACCATCAAGAGTACCATGTTATAAAAATAGCCAGTACCACTTCTATTAACGTAGTTCCTAGTGCTCTCAAACATCATTAATCAGGAATCATTACTGATTCTTTTCTGCAGTCACTTTATTAAAATTGCCTAAGACGTAGCCTCTGTTGATTTCTCATTAGTTTGCTCAAAGCTAGCTGCTTTATTTCTTATCATTTCTTATTTTTTATAGGAAGTGTCATTATCTTCTGAGAAAGTAAAGTGTACGTCAATTAAGTGTGATCGTTTTCACGCTAAGGATTATGCAGGTCACGTTTGCCTGAGGTGTACCTCCTGCACCCCTCAAAAAATGTGTGGAATTTGCAATGGTTGGCCATTGGTCATATCTAAATCGTTCTTCAAAGACCTTGTTGTTAAGCCTGCGTTGCCCTCAGGTCGCTCTCCCTCCGTTGTTGAGTGTACTAAGGCAGTATCATCTGCTTCTACCTCTGTTAATACGTCGGTTTCAACAACGGAGGGGGGGGGGCCAGCTCCTCTATCACAGATCCTGTTATGGCATTATTCGCCAGGTTCGAATCCTTTGCCAACGTATTAACTAAATCTTTAGATGAGCGAATTACATCCGCTATTAAGGCTGCTAAAGAGGAGTCGTCAGACTCCGAATTTAGCCCCCAGTCTCAGTCACGCAAGTGGGGTAAGCCGATTTCCTTGACATCTAGGCAACAAATCAAGTCTCCAAAGGGTAAGTCCGGCGATTCGAGAAGGAAACCTGGTAAGACATCCTCTGGTAGGAGCCAGGCCAAAGACCATGTTAGCCTTAATCCTCAAGCGTTGGCATCGGTGGCGGAAGCTTCCGATTTGTCATCACAAGCTAAGGTCCGTTTCTCAGTGATACCGATTGCCAGGAATGTTTTAAGATCGCCTCTGCTCCCGTCTCTGCTCCTGGCTTGTCCGGGCAAGCGGGTTTGCCGTCCGGATTGTCTTCTGGTTTTACCGGGCATCTGGAAATGAGTACCGTGATTGTTTCTGGCTTGGCTGAACATCCGGTGACTCATGATAATCTGGCTTTTTCGTCAACTTCCGTTTCCGGCTATAGAGTTTCCGATTCCGGTAGGAAGAATGTGGTTCCGGGTCTGTTGGACCCGGCATTGCATAATTTGTCTTCTTCCGTTTCCGGTTTTTTGGCTTCCTCTTCCGGTAGTAGTGTTGCTACTTCCGGTGGGAAGAATGTGCATCCGGGTCTGTTGGACCCTTCTATGTATCATTCCGTTTCCGGTTTGCCAGTTTCTTCTTCTGGTAGTAGTGTTGCTACTTCCGGTAGGAAGAATGCTTATCCGGGTCAGTTGGATCCGTCTTTGCATACATCCTCTTTTTCCGGTCCCGTTTTGTTTACTTCCGTTTCCGGGGGTAGTGTAGACACTTCCGGTTCAACTTATGCATGTCCGGGTCGTTTTGACCCGTCCTTGCAATCGACTTCCGTTTCCGGTTCCGGTTTTTTCCGTTTCCGATTCTGGTGACAGTCTTTCTGCTTCCAGCTTAAGAGATATGAAGCAGTCTATTTCCGGTCTCGGTGTTTCAGTTCCTGCCGGAACAACTTTTTGCGCATCAAGTTATGAGCTTCCGACTAACTCAGATTCCCAGTTTAGTAATAGGTCTGTTACTTCCGATTCTAATTATTTTCGCGCCGCTCCTCCCAGTTTTGATAGGCATTATCCTGATCGTTCTTCTCTTTCTCAGTCTGTTCCTGCTTCAGATTTTGTTCATCCTTCCTTTCGTGATGTAGTATCACTCTCTCATTCTTCCTCTCCTTCCTTTTTCTCTCAAGCAGGTTCTCAGAAGAGTAGTAGTCATCCTTCCTCTTCTTCTTCCTCTGTATTATCGGCTAGTGATTTTTCGTCTTCCCATCTTTCAAATTCTTCTTCTCTCCAGGTTTTCTTCATATTCCGGCTTCCCTTCATCAGAATTCTTCTTCTCCTATCCCTTCTTCTTCTGCTCCGTCTGTCCCTACTCTGCCTTCTTATTCTTTATCTTCTCCTGCTTTTGATCATTTGGATCCTATTGTTTCTATCGTTCTTTCTCCAGAATTAGAATTCCAGATAGTTGATTCGGGCTTCGATTTTTTCTTGTTTTCAGTAAGCCGCGATTCCTCTCTTCATCGATCTATTATTTCAGCTAGATTTTCAATTCTTTCCGGATTTTCAGCTAGTGATTTGGATTCTTACTCTTTCATTTCTAGTCAGCCAGAGGCTCGTGGTGTTAGTCCTTCTTATCAGTCTCCTTTGACTTTGGACTCTCTCTCGGACGCTCCCTCTAGGGCTTTATCTTCTCCTTCCTCTCTGAGGATCGTTGATTCTTCTGCTTCTCTAGACTCGGACCTCTGTCCTCCTTCTTCTCCATCTCGCCTTTCTGTCAAGGCTACTCAGAGATCAGTCAGGGCCAGGGATCTGAAGAGGTTCTATCATGAGAGGGCCTCTCTGGATGACTGGTCTAAGTCTCATCAATGGATAGCTTCTTCTCTATCTCTTCCTCTTCAGGATGAATTTTCGATTGATCCTCCTTCGTTTGGTTCTGCTCTTTCATCTTCAGACTCTTCATCTAATGTTCCTTCTGTTCTTCCGGTGGATAATTTGGTCGTAGATATGTTAGATTTTTACATTAATGATGTCCAATCGAAAGATTTCTCTCTTACTCCCAAGGTAGATGCGCCGGGGCAGGTTCCGAAAGATGATTATATTAGATTGGCTTCTACTCAATCTCTTAATGGTCTGACATGGGATGTTCTTTCTTCGCATCTGAATATTTCCTCTAAGGTAGAATCGTCTTCAGACCTTTTTAAATGGGAGTGTCTGTCGGGCTCAGTTAAAATCAGCTAATTTTTTGGCCCTTCTTTCTGAGGCTATTCTCAAGACTCAGGAGAAGTGTGGTCGGATTCCTCCGGAAATATTTCGTTCTTTAGCTGATCTTTCAAGAGGTTCCTTGAATTCAGTTTGCCGTTCTTTGGGCTTCATCACCTCTAAAAGAAGGTCAAGGAAACTTGCAGAGGTGAACATTTCGGATTCCCTCAGGAGTAACCTGATTTCTGCTCCTCCTTTCGGATTAGATATCTTTGGTCAAAATTCTACCTCAATTCTTAGAGCGGAGTCTGATCGTCTTAGATCAGCTACGGATCTGCGGGATCAGATATCTATTTTGAAGCCTTCAGCAAAAAGAGACTCTTCCTCGCTCAAGAGTCCGTCTTCCTCTCCCAGGAGGAAGAGTCTTAGACCGGACGAGTATGGGGCTTATCCGTCAAGGGTTTTCATGAACTCTAATCGGTCCTCTCCTTCCCAATCCAGATCCGCGGAGGAGGATCGTTTCAAATCCATTTCCTCACATAGACCTAGAGGCCAGGTTCGTCAAGCCCCTCCTCAGGCGAGAAGGGGTCAGTTTTTCTCTCGAGGTTCTAGATCTAGTTCTAGAGGCCGCTCTTCTAGAGGTTTTCAACCGAGACAGGTTTGAAGGGGTGGCCTCAGCCCGGGCAGGCCTTTCTCCTTTCCCAGTCCTTCCTCCTCTTCTACCACCTTTGGATCTATCGGTGCAGCCCCTTCTTCCCAGCGTGCCAGTAGGAGGGTGCCTGTCTCTGTTTTGGGAGACTTGGCAAGCCCTCGTTCAGGACTCCTGGCTTTTAGATCAAATCCGCTGGGGTTATGCACCGTCTTGGATAGATCTGCCTCCTCCTCTGTCTTGCCAGCCCAAATGGACTCCAGTTCCATCCAATCTGGAGAAGTTGGGAGCCCTGGAAGACGAATTGGAGTCAGTGCGTTTAAAGACGGCTATAGAAGAGGTTCCTTGTTGGAGAGTAGACCCGGGCTTCTACTCAACTCTCTTTCTAGTCCCCAAGAAAACAGGTGGATGGCGTCAAATCATCAATCTAAAGAGATTAAATCTTCTAATATCCACCCCAAAATTCAAGATTGAGACTGTATCTCAGATTATCGCCAGTCTGAGTCCAGGCATGTGGACGTCGTCCATAGATCTCAAGGACGCCTATTTTCATATTCTCATCCACCCTTCTTTCAGAAAGTTCATGAGATTCGCTTTCACGGGCCGGGTATGGCAATCCAGTCATGCCTTTCGGCCTGACCACGGCTCCTTTCTTCTTCACCCGCCTAGTGTCAGCAGTTGCAGGTATTCTGCACCGTCGTTCTATTCCCCTTCACATTTATATAGACGATTGGTTACTAAAAGCAGAATCTTCCTCAATTCTGTCAAGCATCGTTCCAGAGGTCTGCAGTCTGGCTTCCAGTCTAGGATGGGTAATGAATCTAGAAAAATCATCTTTGGCTCCGTCTCAGGTTTTCACCCACCTAGGTGTTTCTTTCGATCTGGGTCGAGGCTTAGTCTTCCCTTCAGATATAAGAGTAGAAGCCATCCTAGTAGCCATGGAAATTCTGGCATCCTCTGCCGTGGTCAGAGCAATCTTCTTTCTCCGGCTGATGGGCTTGATGGTCAGCGTCGAGAACATCAGTTCGTGGGCGGCGCTGATGAGATGGCCTTTCCAAATGTATCTAATGTCCCTGTGGAAACAGTCGAGCCATTCAGTTTACCATCAGATCCCTGTCAGAGAGCATTTAAGTCCCCACCTAGATTTCTGGAAGGATTGCTCTCTGCTTCTGATGGGTGTTCCTCTGGTCAAGTCTTCTCCTCAAGCGATCATCTTTAGAGACGCTTCCCAGGAGGGATGGGGAGCGGTCTGGGGTTCCCTTTCGGTCTCAGGCCTGTGGTCCCTGGAGGAGTCGTCAGCCCACATCAACATTCTGGAGTTGTTGAGGTCAGTTGTCAAAGCGATGTTCAACCTCCTGGATCGTCCCCATGTAGACCTGTTCGCGACCTCTGAATGCCCAGATCTCCTCTTTCATGTCTCCTTTTCTGGACAATCAGGCGTTGGCTGTGGATGCCCTGTCTCAGTTCTGGACACGAATCTTCGCATATGCGTTCCCTCCAACTATCCTGGTTCCCTTGTTTCTGAAGAAAGTCAGGGATCAGTTCTGCGAGATTTTGTTGATAGCTCCCTTTTGGCCAAAACGGATCTGGTTTGTAGACCTTCTCGATCTTCTAGTATACTTCCCTCATCTGCTTCCAGTGTCCCCAGATCTGTTATACCAAGTAAGAGGAACTTGCCTTCATCCAAACCCAGGAATCTTCAGTCTGTGTGTTTGGAGAATATCGAGTGTTCGGTCCCTGAGAATAAATTTTCTGCAAGATCTCAGGAAATCATTAATTCGGCCAGGATTGAGTCGACCCGAAGAGTTTACAAGGGTCGACTTAAGATTTTTGGAGAATGGTGTTCAAATCATGATCTCGTTGCTTATTCTGTTTCTATTTCCCAAGTGTTAGATTTTTTATCCTATCTGTTCGATTCTCTTCATCTGACTGCTAACACTGTTAGAGGATATAGATTTTCTTGAGCATCTTCTCTTCCTTGTTTGTTAAACGCTGATGTTAAAGATACTAAGGTTCTTAATGGTTTCATCAGAGGTTTAGGTAATATTCGTCCTCCAGTTGCTAAACCTTTGCCTTCCTGGAACTTGGCTTTGGTTCTTCAGGTTTTGGCAGGTCATCATTTTGAACCCATCTCTTCGATTAGCTTAAAGCTTTTAACCGTTAAGGCTGTTTTTCTAGTGGCTTCTGCTTCTGCTAGAAGACGATCTGAGATCCATGCTTTTTCCGCTGAAAAGGATCGATTTATTGAAGCTGGGGACGGTTTGGTATTATATCATAGAAGGGATTTTTTAAATCAAAAACGCAATCAAACCGTTATCCAGCTAAGCCGATTATTTTAAAATCTTTATCTTCTTTTTCTCCGTCTGACAGATTTTGGTGTCCAGTCAGAGCTCTTAAAGCTTATAAGCGTCGTACTGATTTTAAAAGATCCGATCCGTCTCACTTATGGGTTCCGTATGCGGAAGGGGTAGCCAGACCTGTCTCTAAAGCATCTATTGCTAGATGGATTTGTGACACCATTCATCTCTGCTATGAGATTGCTTCTCCTGAGCAAATCAATCTCTCTCACATTAAGGCTCATGATGTTA